>JAPDKZ010000055.1:0-222540 GCA_027569885.1 Aspergillus diversus
TCTAGATATATTTAATACCTCCTAGTAAGTCTCTAGAAGTTATGTATATAATAGCTAGATACTGCCTATATTATATAGTTAACTAATATAGATAGATGAGAATAAGGAATAGTCTGACTAGAGGCTTAAAACTTATTTTATATATATTAAGTGCTATAAACCTTATTCTAGCACAGCATAAGCTACTTTAATATTTTCTAGCCCGACTAGTTGCTTTTTATATAATATTTATTAAATAGAGTAATGGATAATATTCCACTCATATAAAAATTAGGTATAATAAACTTTATTATAAAAGTATATAATATCAAACTCTAATTAATCACTAGAATATTATTATAGAAGTTTAATTTAAATATGTATTATAGCTCCTGTCCTATTTCAACTAATATAAACTTATAATATAACATGGAAACCTAATTTTGTGCCTGCTGGGAGGTCAAGCATTGTAAATTAGATACTAGAAAATCTTTCTTCACATCACACATGGTCTCTAGAGATACCTGTTTTAACTGGCCCTGTGCCTTTTACCATCACTCCCGTGCTTGCTGGTACTCTGCCATTGTATTCTCCCATTCTGCTCAGCTCATCAAGGACCGCTCGCCATGCCCTAACTGCCGCTGGAAAGATCACATTGTTCACTCGCAATCCAGGAATCGCGCTGTTTCGGCCTGCGCCAGCTGCAATTATTTCTGCGTTCGCCCGAGCCTCTGGGAGAGCTGTTCCTGTTCCGTCGCCAGCGTGTCTGGGTCTGAGTCCACATCAAGATCCGCCGTCGTCAGTGTAGGACTCAGAGATGTGAGCAGATGGGATACTTTGGGTCGCGATTGGGACTGCCACGCCCGTGTCGCCGTGGGGAGGTCAAGCTCCCGCACCTGTTGCTGCTGCGCTGTTAACAGGCCCTGCGTGTGGAACACCAGATGTTTAATGAGCCATTGCTGGTTTGTATGAATATCTGATAGGGACATCAGTTGCTCACACAGGAAGGACCAGAGCCGCTGCTGCTCGGGCTTCATCATACTCAGGTATTTCTGGATTGGCCCGGCCTGGACGGCAAGCACGGGGAGCGGGAGCGCGGCCGTGTACGGGATCCAGGGCGGGTCCGCCGCTGTCAGCCATGCATCCAAGTCACCGGGGATGGGAGCGAGCGCCATGTCCACCCTGCAGGGATATCAGGCTCGTTGCCACCTAATGAGTGGGAGTTGATTGACCTCCCACGGCTGAATGATCCACGCCATGTGCTGCTGCTCGTGGCGCTGGTACTTGACAAGTCTGGGATGGATACTGGCCTAGGTTTATAATTTATTTCTCATGCCCCGGGACCAGAATGACTGCTTGTTAGGATATAAAAGAATCCAGTGCGTGCGGAGGAATGTATGTTTTATAATTATGTACCATGCCCGGGCTTGCTGGACCCTATACACTTATATAATAACTGTGAAGCACTGCTGGTAGAGGATCTAATATAGCTTAAATTTCTAATGCTTCTGAGGCCAGTTCCTGTGGTTCCCATCTCTATCCCATCCCCAGAGCCATGTGAAGAAGACCTCCATGCTAGCCACCTGCATCTTTAATGCTGTTATGAAGTATATATCCAGCGTGAGATATTAATCTTGGAACACCTGCATGAACCCGGGCAGGGTTAATGGCACCTCCCCACAGCATCCTGCTGCCAGGTGGTCAGGCTGGAGCGGCTGTTATATATAGAGATTGGCCAGCATGGTGAACATGTTCTTCTGGAAGGCCTGAAGGCAGAGGTGGATGAGAAGTTATAGGAGCAGGGATAACTAAGGGAGGTCCTCCCGGTGATCCTGCATGCAGGAAAAGATATTGTGGAACTAAAGAAAATCAGTCTTGATCTGCATAACATGCCAGTACCAGGATAGGTAGGCAGACTGGATGCTGGGCGTGTTGAACATAATATGAGATTAATACAGGGGTTAGAAGGTTATTAAGGTCCAGTCCACTTTACCATCCATGATCCACGTGTAGCTGTACTGGGCCAGGATACCTAATATTCCCATCCCCTCTTAAATCTGCTTGATGTCCAAGCCATCCCGAGGCCATCATACCTGCTAATTTAATCACAACCTGTTGCTCTGCTACAGATGATTACCCTGCCTGCCATACACCTGAAGAAGACACTGTAGAAACATTATTATTATCTGGGTATGCTCCTAGTGCATCACCTGCCATGGCTGCAGGCTATATGTCATCTTAAACCCCACATAGAGCTTGTTGATATTCCACCAGAGCCAGTCCAGGAGCTGATCAGTCCAGTGACAGAAGAAGGGCAAGGCAGTAGGAGGCACAATCAGTGGTGCAGTCACGGTACATTGCTCCCGAAGGGCTGCATCCACCGCCACCAGAAGCGCTCCGCTGACCTGATACTCCTCACGCGTGCTGTACGACTGCTGCCGGCAGCCACCCAAGGTGATATGGCATCAGCGTTTGGTGTGAATGTACGCGCGGAGAAGGGCTAAGGAAGAATAGCTGATCATGCTCCCCACATGCTGCCATGTCTGAACCAGACCTGGATCAAGTGCCAGAGTGTCCAGGCCTGTATTTTAGAATAAAGACCACTTCCTGGTCACTAGTATGTTCTTTGACATGTTATATAACTACATATATTAGAGCTCATGCTTCCAGAGCAGGGACCAGCAATACAGCTCCAGGGTCAGAGATCTGGCATCTTAGAGGAAGGAGAGAGGGTAAAACTCTTTATACTAAGGGGCAGGTGGACAAGAGGGCATTGCAGAGGACTAGTCAATATCCTCCCTGCTATCAGATCCCACTCTAGAAAAGTTTAAATCTTCATTGCCTGTGTTATCCTGGGCTTCCTTCTCTAATTCTAAATTACTTCTGTCTGAATTGGGGGTCTGGGCACAGGGAGGGGTGGGTAATTACACATGCTGATGGGATTGCTGCAAGGGTAGAGATTTAAGAGATCCATTGCCAAGCTCCACGGATCCATCACGGGTTAGCTTGACATTAAACTGAGAGAGCTACTTTGTAAACTAGTCAAGGCAGTAGTAATGCCATATAAAAGTAAGGGGTGGTTCCAGCCCCTTAACTAATTCATGCGCAAGGAAGCTCCGGGGCGCCATAATTTCTTTGACTATATTAAAAAAATCCTACTATAGATAGTGTCCATCCATAGCCTGGTTCTAATAAATAAAGAATACATTCCACATGGTGGACCAGGTGGGCTGCTGGGTAGCAAGCTTCAGGTTTTTTATTATTAATAAAAGCCAGAGGTCCCCAAACTGCTACAGACCCTCCTGCTCAACCACCATTCACATGGTAGACCAGAGATCTGCTAGTTCATTAGCTTGCAGGTAATAATAAAGATCCTGCATGCATGGCTGCTCTGATATGGTATAGTGAAGTCCCTCAACCCGTGCTGTAGTACCATTAAGCTGAATATGGGCGGTGCTGGAGAGAAGATGCTGGAAAATAAAGGGTGAGTATGTGCGGTGAATTGCAGGCAAAAGTACCCAGTCTATCTAAAATATAAATTCCTTTACTGTGATCACTGGGTGCTGGCAACTGGGGTGGAAGAATCACAGGAATAACAGAAACACCTTAACATCCTGGAAACCAGTGAGTTGTCCGAAGAAGAGGTGGGGTACTTAATAAACTAGCTAATGGGACAATTAAGAACAGCCAGTCTGCTTGTCATCCCACTGGACAGGAATAAAATCTAAATAGAGTAAACTCTGCAGAGTACTGTCAGGGGATTGGACTGCCTTCTACTAAAACCCCTGCTGTGTTATTACCAGATTAGAGGCAAACTCTCCAGTACTATTAATATTAAACTAGGGGGATAAGTAAGTGGGAATGGGAGGGTTGCCCTGGCTAATATTAATTATACAGGGAGTGGCAGGGGGCCCTGGATGGATTTAATCCTTCTGCATGTGACTCTTTTTAATCCCACTAAACACCTGTTATTACTGGGCAGGAGAGAGTAGTATATCTCATGGGGCTGGGTATTAAAAGATATTAGCATTATCTAGGACATTAGGGTACTCCCATGTGGTTATATCTATAAGTAATATAATTAAAGTGTTGGCACTAGTAGGTGATGTATTAATATATCCTGTATAAAAGCAGCCGTGGTGCTCCTGTAATTGCTCTGCTAAATATTTAATTAGCTTATTAGTAGGCCATAAACTATCTAATATAGAAGTAATCTCTGGGTCTGCTGGATTAAATGGAGTTTCATGGGCTAGAGAAGCCTCTGGGGAAGCTGCTGATAAAATAGATAAAAACTCTAGGGCACTGAGAATTAGGGTTTGTTTATTAATAAGAATTAGAGCATGAATAAATGTGGGGCTCCTAACATGGTGGTGGGAGTCTGTTACTTTTATATATAAGAGCTGCTTTGGGAAGGCCTGGCTTTAAATTACTCCTGGGGTAACTTTGAAAGATATTATCTTAAAAAAGGGGGGCAGTATTTAGGGTAATCTATAGATTATTAAATATATTTTATTCACCCTCTGGGCTAAGCACCATATCAAGTTGCTATTAAGAATCCCATGCTAGAAAGATGTTGTAAAATTAACTGGGTGGTGATACTGGCTGTAGTATAATACCATCTATGCTATCTGGGTCTTCTTGCTGTGCACACCTCCTCTCCTAAAATTACTGTACCTACTTGCGGGTAGCTTCCCTATGTTCCACATTAGTCCAGCGGCCACGGGTCCGCATAGTAGGAGTCTGTATTAATTTAGATTTAAAATAAGCCTGCTTGTGTTAGTAATTACAGCTTCCTGCATGTATGGTGTTGGCTGTTTGCCACGCACCCCCCTATTATGCATCCCCATTGGGGAATAGTGGAAGGATAAATATTTATTCCATCACTTAAGGTTTTGGGTTTTGGATCAGGGGTAAACAAATAATTTTTTATTTATTAACATCTTATCTTTACTCCATTATCTTCAGCTTCTGTCTATTTCAGTTAACCAGTGGATTTTGACATTATAAAAGGAATTTTCTGTTTAAATTTATTCTTCATGCCTTTATCCCAACACGCTTCCAGTGACAGGCCATTAACAAGGCTTTAATCATGACAACTCAACTCAAGTTCCCCCTGGTTACCAACCCCTATTGTCCTTGTTCCCCGACGCATCAGGTTATCTTAACAGAAAAAAAGGGCAAGAAGACTTGGAACTTCACAGCAGCCAAGTATAAGATAGTCATGTTAAAAGTAAGGGGGCTGGAACTGGACATGTTTACTAAAAAAATTTACCAAGCCTATAACAAGTATTAAAGCAGATGCACAGCTGTTTAGTTCAGCAGCCTTTTTTCTGATATCTAGCAGTCAGGCTAGTTAATTCAGCAGCCTTGATGCTGGCCACATCTAAACTCACAAACACTGGTCCAGCTTAAATATATTACTTTCAAGCTCTTCTACCGCATCTCCCCTCCACCAGCAGACCCACCTCCACAGTCCACAAAAATAAGTGGCAGCTACTGCCAGGCTAAAATACACTTCACCAGAGAAATAGTGGTAAAAGAAGAAGGATTATATTCAGGTAATTCTGGTGGAGCGTCAGGCACAACCAGATCCACCCTATGTACGCCGTTGACGGACAGGATAATAGACAGAAGAGGAAACTCAGCGGCTACTCAACCTCTATACAATATATGGGCCGTTATGGTCTCTGATCTTAGGGAAGGACTGTGAAATGGGTCCAGTGTTATATTCTTATTAAATAAATATAAATATCAAGGATAAGCTCCACAACATCAAGACAGGCATAATCAGGTAAGAATAAGAAACAAAAAAACTGTTAAGCAAGCTGACTAACTTTAGAATAGAAATAGCAACCCAATCCTGGATAACTTTGGTCATATCCACCTAGGGCAGAAGAAATTAAATTTAATTTCAGATGCTTGATAGAAGGAGCAGAAGGCATTATAGCTGGATAAACTCTACCAGCAGGCGCGGGATGATTGGCGTAATTATATTAATATATAAGATTTAATTTGGAGACAATTATGCTAGTTATTATAAATATCTTCTCTTATTTAATCCAGCACCTCACGCAAGGCCTGGTTGCAGTTATCCTATTCAGCTTCCAGCTCCATAATTTGATTATGGGGCTGTATAATTTACCCATTTTATATATACACTATAGGCAGGGTCCACTGTAGTAACTCCATGATAATAACACCTTGGGGAAGCTTCTGCTTGAAGTGTCTAGTAACCTTATAGATCCCCAGCTGGATAACTAATTTATGAAGCTGTATAAGCTTATTAGGGGTCAAGCCTTGAAGAGACAGTATAATAAATCTTAGTTTAAGATAGTTAAGCAAAGTTGGAAGACCCAAAATTATTGCAGTATCTTATATCTGATTAATAACAAAGCTCAATTATTGAATCCATTAAGTAGGATCAAAGTTATGGTCAGGGTCCTGCTGTGGGTTGTTACGGGGCCAGAGAAAATCAGCCAGAGCTTGTTTTCTATTAAATTAAAAGAAGTTCCCCCTAAAATAGATTTGCAGAGCTTCCTGGGTAACTTGGCTACTAGCTGTAATAAATTTATTAAGAAAGTGTTGTGCATCACCCATTATAGTATCTAATGGGCCAGACTTGGTCACATCCACAAATGCCTTCGTGGTAAGTAATTATCAGAGTTTTGAAATGTGGGTTTTAGGGGCTATTATTAAATATCCTAGTAGCAGTAACATAATTTAATAGCAGGCATAATCCTGGAAATCTCTGGAAGGCTATATTACTTTATTAGTAAATATATTATTTCAGCTCTTGCATTTAGAGAATATAATATGGCAGGGTAAACTAGCACAAGTAGTAGGTTAATAGAAATAAAAATATATATATATTGCGGAGGTTGGGGTAGGAAGAAACACAGGTAGTAAATAGAACCACTACACTCCACCATGAGGCTTTGCATGGTCTAAAAATTTATCTTTCCTTGTCTATAACCACTATATCTAGTTTATCTGAGATTAAACTTGGTCTGTACACATTTTACATACTTCTCAACCTAATGACATCTTTAGCCCGTGCTCATGCCTTCTGTCTGTCTGATTTTGTGGGGTGTAATGCTTCTTCTCAATCCGGTAATCACCTTACAGACACTAAACCATTTTTGGACGGGCGTTACACCTGGGGCCCTGAGGTGGCATTTTTGATTGTCCAATAACTCCACCATAAAACAGTATTAGGAATTATAATTAATATCATTGGAATGGCTGGGATTAGGTCTATACAGTAGTGTAACTTAATCCTTGAAATAATGGGTTGATGATGTGCACCCGATCCTGTGAGTTGGTTACTAGAGTCTCCCGCCTCCACCACCTGGGCCGGGGCCTGCTCCGCGGCCTCCACGGCGGCCATGATGGCGTCCACGGACTAGTTCACCTGGTCGGGCGCCATGGGCCGGGCCGGGGGCGTCGGGTCCCGCAATCAGATGCGGATGTAATGGGAGCCTTTGCCAGATGGAAACACCTGCTGCCATACCACGCGGTGGAATGATTTCTGAAGTGCAGCTTCTCCCTGGGCCTTCTGGGCCTGGCTGACGCGACCCCGGCCCATGTGCTGGGACCACTGGTGGACCACCTTCCAGTGCGTGCGCATGGATTTCATGGTGGATGCAATAAATGAACACTGGCGCTGTTGTTGGCATAATAAGCCACTGTTGTGGCATGAGATGATGGGCAGCGGCTGGTCCAGTGCGTGGGGAATCTCAATGGCCTGACTGTCCTGCTTAATATCCCCCTATTAATGGACCGCGTGGGCGATCTGACTGGCCTGGGCACGTGGGAATTGATGTTGAAGCTGTAAATGGCGCTCAATCTCAGCAGGGCGCACTCCATGCTTGCACTGAGTGCAAATGATGATGTGTAAGCTGGGTTCTTTTATAAAAATCTGATTCTTTATAGTGAAATGAGTGGGGGATGAAATGGGGAAGTCAGACAACCCCTAATTCTGGGATAATAAATGGTGAAATGTGATGTATCTCTACACACAGGCTCTGCCGCAGTAATATAAATGGCAAACCCTATCCTCAACACCAATTTTTAAAATCATCATTAATCAAGCTTAAATTTTGTCTGTGCATAATTAAATTAATTCTAAATACCCTGTAAAAATCTGAGCCTTCCTAGATCTAAACTGCATGAGTAATAACAGTACAAAGTTAAATCCAGGATGATTCAACCCCAAATCCAAGATGAGAAAATCCAGCCAATCAGCAGCCGTCCCGCGCCGGGCCCTAAATCCAAGATGGGCATCCTGCTCCAATGCCTGTAGTATAGGGTAAATCAATGTACCTGGTCCAAAGTGATGTCATTGTCCTCGGCTATCTCCCAACATGAATCCCCCTTCTTGACCTTAACAAAGTCGGTACACCCATCCACCATGCCCGTTTGGGTGGGAGTTGGGGTTCCATCAGTGGTCGCGGAGGTGGTTGTACTCGTGGTAGTTGTGGTCCGTGTAGTACTGGTGGGGGACACGGGTGGTGTCGATGACGCATAACCAGCCACCGGAGTACAGTCGACTGGGATGGAGGATGGCGAGGTTGGTATTGGCCCTGTGGGGTTGGGGAAACAGTATCGGTCCATGAGGCTCTGGCAATTTTGAGGAAGGTCGTCTTCGTAGAAGCCTTGTTGATAATCCTCCTCTGTTATCCAACAGTAAATCGTCCGCTCGGCCAGTAAACTGGAAAGTGTTGCGTTGGGGACGACGGTGGTCGGTATCGGTGTGAAATTGGGATCTTTGGTTGGAGTATACCATGACGTGCTAATATTACCCAGTGTGGTCTCTACACCCGGAACAAACGTGGTAAATAAGGAAGATGACCTGATTTCCTGTCAGTGCCAGATCTACAATTCAGGGCTAGGGCACTCACAGGCTAGGTTTAGGTTTAGTGGTGGGTTTCGGAAGCACGAATTCACCCCCTCCAGGAGGACTAGAACGCGATCAGCAAGTGTATCACGGAATAGACCATGGATGACTCACGAGATGCAAATACTTCTCCCCACCATGCTCCCCAAGTTGTCGCAGTTTGCGTGAAGTGTTCTAGTCTTCAATTAGTCTCAATTCACATAGGGCAGAGGGGTGATATACGGGTTCCATCCGACTAGCTGCACAAGACTAAAGTCTTGGTTCTTGAGAATGCCAGTGCAAGTGTCGTTTGCCCTGATCGTGTACGTAGTGCAAGTATCCTGGAGACAGAGCTCCATTCCCTCTACCATTGTCAGACACTTATAGTCCAAATGATTCGTTTCGATCATCTGATCTGTTGTTACGGAATTCTCGGACGAGATTGACTCGCAAGTGTCTCCAGACTTGACTGTGTACTTCTCCCCTGTGCAGTCTGCAGTCGGTGAGGGAGTGGCAGTACTCGTAGCAGCCGTGGTTGGATACGGAGTGTAGGAGTAGGAATATTCACTTGCTGGTGCGCTGCATGATGACAAGAGACTGGAAAATGCAGCTGGCTTTACTCGCTCCCTACCATAGTCCGAACTAACCATCACGGAGGCATATCTGAGAGCGCAGTCAGAGCAGGGTGCTTTTGTACCGTTATAAAGATTGTCCAAACAAAATCCGCTGCTAATATATCATATTGATCAATCAGTAGTCTCCCTTGTTACGGTAAGAGATGACGTACGAGTCTTCAATGCATGTCAATTTGTACGCCCACGCTAGGCCATCTGCCATTGCCCTGGCAGGTTGTTGACTTTCGGAACCATCAGTGATACCGATGTTCGTATCGGGACAACTGGCGTAGACAACGAACTGAAACTCCTGCAACGAGTCAAGGCATTTTTGTGTGCAATACTTTTCTGCCAGGGTATCGGACAAAAATGCTCCACTGGAGACCTGGCGGACCGTCACCAAGTCATTACAAGTGATATTTCGAATGAGTGCCGCCCTGCAATCCGTTGATACATCTCCGGGTATGGCGCTGGCATCTGACCAAATCTGAACCGCGCCAACCTGCTGAATAGTGATTGCGAGTAAGTGCGCGAGGGTTATCATCCAAAGTCGTCGCATTTTTTCTTAATGAACTTGAAAGACTCGAGGTTGAAGTTTGTAGTGTGAGATCACGCACGGGATATATATCGGGGTAGAAGGGGTGATTCCAAGAACACCCCGTTTTGTTCATGTTACAGGCAGGTAACGACCGACAATCTTCCCGGGGGTCCATAATACCACATCTTTCTCCCTGGCGATAACAGTCACCCCGACTGATTGGAATTATTTGATCACTGTTGCATCGCTATGGGCCTCTGTTAACCCCAGCCATTTTCCACCAGCAGGTCTTTGATGGCCTCGCCTGCCTTGGCGCTTCTTCCCCTTTAGGTATGATCTGCCATAATGCCTTTGATCTGGCAGTATCAGCGCCTTCCCAACACAGAACTAAGCCTCTACTGGTGGAGAAGCAACCCCCTCATGGTCGCAATGTCTATGGATTCATGAGAGAGACCAGGATCACTCAAGAAGGAAGTGCTGTTAGCCTGATCCAGATCGTGATACCAACAAAAACCTCTGTATTAGGAAAAAGGCCAATACGGGGCTGAGTCGGCACAGCTATCATTTTTCTGGGCAAGCAAATCATACAATAACTTTCATGATGGGGCACCAACTGGTCCTGATACAGAGCCTTGGCAGAGGGAAGCCAACAACCCCTATCTTGGCGTTCGTTTTGGTGTCTTTCCAATCCCTTCCCCTGGTGTCTCCCGCATCATGATCCCGGTACGGTTGGGCTAACAGTTGGATTCTGTCGGCGTTAATCCCAGTTTGGGGTCCCCCTGCAGCGAGAACAGGAGCCAGGGAATAAGACAAATAGTCTAATTAGCGTCATTGGGAAGCAATTTGTGATGTTGGGGAACTCCAGATTCCAGCATCCCGGTATGTTGCGTACTAACATAGCTAACAACACTCCACTAGGGTAGGAGATACAAAATTAAAACTAAGGGGACATAGGGGACCCGTGAGCAACATGTGCCAGGATAATCACAATCATCATTTAGTGCAATTAATTTCGTGTCGTACTAGTAACCAACATCACTGGCCCAAAGGCCACACGTACGGGGCGAGGGGGGTCGCTTTTGCTTACATTCAATAGCTGGGGGCTAATATTTTTGACGGAGCGGAAAGTCCTCTCCATTTGGAAAGCAAGATTCTTCTAGCAAGTGCCGGAAATAGCTTCGCATAAACAAGCAGGCCCTACACTAAGCGCACCACTTCATCCTGCAACCCCACCAGTGCGTGTCCCTCATGGTACATGATCTTGTGGATATAACACTCCCCAATAAGCTCGTAGTACTGGCTGTTAGGCTTCCTCCGCAACACAAAAGGCACCTTGGCATCGTGCAGAATGAAAATCATATCACCATGCTTCGCCTCCCCAGGAACAATCCCAGCATACTTCTTAGCAGTGATGCAAGCAGTTGCCTCTGGAATCTGGCCCATAAACGCAGAGCATGTCTCCCAAAATTATTCAATGATATAGCGAGACTCGGGAGGCTTGTCCAGATATGCACGAGCGTCTTGGTCTGGCCGAACATCTAGCACAATCTTTGCGAATCCCTCCGGCCATGTCTCCGGTTTCGAATTTGCAGACAGCAATGAGGAGGGAAATATCAACAGAGTAGCCGGCGTTTGCAGACCCACTGTATCTCCGGTCAGGCACCCGACGAGGAGCTCATCCTCCCAATTCGGGCCACAGCCAGGGTACATCCGAAGAGGGGATAGGAACTGACGCAGGTCCGTCAATGTCTTCAAAAAGTGAATGGAGCCGTTAATGCCAAGCAGTTTGCAGCTCTGGATAACATCCAATATTGTTCCTCAGATGCTGAGAACTGGGGGCGTGGTCCCGGATATCAGTGACCCTGTGCTGATGCTTATTCCAGAGGTGGTTTGGGCTTTCGCATTATTCGGAAACTGAGCTCCGGCGCAAAACCCCAGTTGAGAATTCAAACCCGCCGCGTTCCATGTTGAGATAGTGGGGGCGTACTCTACCTGATGCCGCTGGTTCATAAGATTAGGGATCCAGCTGCAGAATTCAGCCCCTTTGTCGTGCCCAGATTGGTGTATAAGATCAAGAACCAGTCCTGCCTCCATGAACTAAGCTGCGTACCTCGCCAGAATGGTTTCTTTGTTAGACTTGTAGTCTAGTTTAAAGTTTTTATAATTAGGGCTTGTATCCCAGACCAGGTTAAGAAGAGCAAAGAGCTTATCTCTAGCCCTAGTAGACTGGGTATAGAAGAAGTACTTAACCAACATGAGAAAGCTATATTTCAGGCAAGCTTACTAATTTTGATGGCTGTTATTTCTGTAATACTCTCAAGTCCAGTTTAAGGCGAGGGCGGCCTCCATACTCTTCTGGAGACCCAAGTGGGCTTGACCTGTAATATACTCTATGTGGGCTTCACACTTCATGATCTTATTAATAAAACTATCCCAGGGCAACTCAGAGTCTCCAGAGAGAACTGTCACCTGGGAACCAAAGACTAGTTCTTGCATGACCCACACCTGAGTGAACCAGGCGCGCTGCAAGAATGTATTAACATGATGCTCTACTTGTAAGTCTTGCTTTATAATTTTATAAAGAATTATTGGCTGGTCTCTGGGTTGTTTATTCAGTATTACTAATAATAACATGGTATCATAGTCCTGGTCACTGGTATTCCCCAGCCACACGATGACCTGATCAGCCAGTCTATAGAAGGAGCCCATGCGTCGAATCACTTTTAGTAGTGGTGCCAATACAGTATATTTGAGACATGTAGCGTAGCTTTAGTTTTTAACAAAAGTTGGCAAGCCTAGTTTAAAAGTTTATGGTGTTGTAGGCGAATTTTTTTCCGCACATCCGAGGCTCATACCGACTTCAACATCCATAGAGATGGCCTGCTTACTGGCTTCGAGAAGATCATTGTCGAAATGAATTCGTCCCCGCTCAAAGGCAACAATGATGGATGACCCCCCAAACTGGAAAATTCCTAGCTCGTCTCCTTTTTCAATCCTTCTTCCAGGCTCTCGCCACTCGGGATGAATTCTCCTTCGTTGTCAGCGCGGTAATTCAAAAATCACCAGGCCATTATCACATACCGAACGGTTCCAACTTGAGACGCCCCGATTGCAATAAAAAGGACTCTCCCAAATTCCTCAGTATCAACCACGACATAATCTCTGGCATTTTGTGTGAGGATATCCACCTTACTTTGAAGCGCAATGGGATCAACCTCATAAAAGTCTCCCGGCATACTGCGAAAAGAATTTATTATTCCAGTAACCGGGCTATGGTATCGATGGTAGTCTTGTGGAGAAAGACGAAAGCTCGCAATTCCACCATTTTCAAACTGGGCCCCAAGCTTCTTATCCATAACCAAGTTCGTAATGGAAAACTCTGAGCCTTTAATCCAAATTCTTTTGCTTTCAGCCACCTCCTGGTACACGACGACCCGTGAGTCAGCAACTACCACCGCACTGGTTGGATCACCTTTTCTGTATATGGGCCGGGAACCGGCTTTATGGCGCCGAGTAAAGAAATGTTCAAAGGTTTTGTATGCTTCAATATTAGATGGTTCAAAATCATTCATATCAATCTTGTAAAAATCGACAAATTCTTTGATGCGCTTTCGAGAAGCCAAAGTTGCTTCTCTTCTACCTATTCATGATTCTTTGCCTTAGCCACAGGTATCTCACGAGTAAAATGCACGGAACATACCTTCAGTGACGGCCTGGTTGTGTAGATAAAGCCGCATTATATGTGTTGTGTCCAGCCATGTGTTATGACCTGACAGTCTAACCCTATTCGGTATAGCTCACTGATGCGCACGCACTCGACAGCCAACCATTTACGAGCCAATCAGACTAATGACTGACGGGAGCGTCATGATCGGGAAACACCGCCGCATCACGTGACAGTAGCCAACGCCAAGGGCAGTAGCTAGCTACTGAATAATAGCTAACCTACTGGATGGTAGCCAGCTACCAGGGCAGTAGCCAGCTATCAGTGGCTACCGGTAGCTATATAAAGAATATAAGGATACTTATTCTCACATATGTATCTAGTTTATCTTTTAGTTCTTCGTGTTTAATCTAAGTTATTTATTTAACTATTACTTTGATAATAACCCTGAACAACCTTAACTATTATACTTAAGTAACAGCTTTATCATACATGGTAAAGGTAGCTCTTGATTAATCTATAAGTTGTATTATGTTTACAGTGAATCACAGATTCAGGTCATAACAGATAAGAAGTTAATTAGATTAGATAGCTTATAGAAAGATTATAGAGTTAGATACCTTAGATAACTGAAGTATTATAACATTTTAAACACCAGTCAGTTAGTTAAGGAAGCCTTAATTAACTTATTAATATTATAAATGTAATAATAGCACTGAACACCCTAAGTTATTTAAGCTAAGACTTAAACCCACAGCAGTAAACAACCATCAAAGAATTAATGGGCATGATTAACTAGTTATAAGAATAAATTATAATACTGGAATAGTGACCAGCAGCAGAGGCTCCCAGGGGAAATCTTAAGAAATTAAAGATCTAATTATCTAAGTTATTTAATAGCACCAGGTTAAAGTTGCAATACTTTCTAACCTAAATAAATATATATCTTCATGCAAACAGAGAAGAATTCTGGAATAACACTGAGAAGGTTATATTTATCTTAATCTATCTCTCAGGAATAGCGTACGAATGGTTTAAATCTTTTATTAAGAAATACCTAGAAACTCAGTAAACAGGAGATGGTAATAACACAGCTGATAATATTAAGAAAATCTTTGCAAGCTATAGTACTTTTAAACAAGAATTTATTAATATATTCAGAGACCTTAATATTATCTGATAAGCAGAAAGAAAGATTTATATATTATATAATCACAAAGATATTATAAAATACATCTCAGAATTTAGATAAATTATGTTAAAATTATAATAAAATGATGAAGCATTTATCTTGTAGTTTAAGTAAGAAATAGGCATGAAAATTAAAGAAAAGTTACTTTTTAGAAAATAGCCAATGAAGGCAGAAGAATTCATGTTATTATATAAAAAAATTAATGAACAACTTAAAGAATTAAAGGCCAGAAGAAATAAAAATTAATATTATTTATAAAATTAAGGCAGAGGCTGGTTTAATAACAGGCAGCCAGGGCCACCACAACTAAACAAGAAAAGATATATTTAACCATGAAACCTAGGGTATAATAATTTTTATAAATATTAATTAATGGAACTTGATGCAACACTTTTAAAAAAAGAAAGAAAATAGTACTAAAGAAATAAGTTATACTTTTTTTATGGTAAATCAGGTTATTAATTAAAAAAATATTAATAAAAGAAAATAGGTCAGAAATCAAAGAAAGCTGAAGAAAAATAGTTAAGAGTAATATAAGAAGACAAGCATGAGATCTATGCTACTTGAGAATAAAAATAAATATTTATATTTATAAAAAATAATAAATAAAAAATTATATATATATTACTAATATCCCAGAGGGATGGGGAAACTAGGGTAACCAGGATAGAATAAAATATTAATATAATATATAAAAAATTTCCTGGAGAAGAAAAGCAGAAGATTAGGGCTAATTTTTTAAAAATATGATTTTAGGAAATTATTAATGTAATTAAGAGAAATCACCCATGGCCAGAAATAAAAATACTTATTAAAAAAATATAAATAACAGTTAACAAATAAGAATAAGAAATATATAAAACACTATTTATAGAGATGGAAGTATTAGAAAATAATTCAGGGATTAATAAGATCTGGAAAAAGATATATAAAAAAATTAAAGTACTAAATACAGAGCCAGAAGTGCCTAAAATATGTAGTAGTATTAATAAATTTTCTAAGTTTAATCTACTTAATAATAATTTTAGAACTCAAGTTAAGAACAAACAGCTTAAGAGTATTATTAAGCTTAACCTAGAACCTATAACAGTATAATTAGAAATTAGTAGAGAAAATCTAATTTCCTAGGACAATAAGAAAGCCTAAGAAACTTATAAATATTTATATTAAAATTTAAGATACTGGAAAGGAAATATAGAATAGTAGAATTTATATCTACAGAGATATAATAAATACCTAGTTATATATAAAGTTTATTATAAAAATAATAGTAATTATTACAAAGCTTTTTAAACTATATTAGTAAAGCAACAACAGGGATGGCATTATAAAATATATATAAAAATATAATGTAAATATATATACTATTTAAAATATAAAAAGTATGGAAAGCTTTTATGGTTTGTATGTTACTTAGTATTATATAATAATAAAATATATATTAAAATAAAACATGAAGTAGAAAGAATGCCTATATAATTATAAATAGTTTAAGCAAACTAAATATGCCCATGTAAAAAAATAAGATGTGCATGTATAGAGTACCTGCTATATAATAAGCATGATGAAATGTATTAAATATATTATTATAAAGATAATTGCATAACATATTATAACAGTAAAATTCAGGGAGGATATTTTTTTATTTAATCTAGAAGACTTCAAGATCCAAACTAGGTATATAAATTTAATATAAATGCTGAGTATAAAGAAGATTCTGAGAATAAATATCTTATATTAGTAATAATATAAAAGAAATTACACCTGAAGTTAAAGCTTCTTATAGGAGGTAAGAAAATACATGCCATGATTAACTTAGAAATAATGAGGAATTTCATTCACCCTAAATATATAAAAACTATGAAGATAGTAATAAAAAAAAAGAAAATATTAGTACCAGTCTTAGAACTTAGTAAAGAAAAACTAGGAGAAATCTTTATTAAAAAAAAAATTAAACTAATACTAATCTGCATTAACAGGGACTATAATAAAATATATAAGAAATATATTAGCTTTAATATCTTTTTTATAGGGAAATATAATATTATCCTTGGAGTTTTATAGCTCAGGAGCATTAATTTATTTATTAATTAAAAAATAAAGTAAATTTATTTTAAAAATATAAAGTATTATAGAAGCAGATAAGTAATAAGAAAATTAATATAAAATATTTAATAAAAGAAAATAAAAATATAAGAATAAGCTTTAGAAGAACCAGTAGAGTAGATGCTCACAGTAATAAAAACTTTGTTAAAATATATCTGATTAATAAGCCTAGATAGATAGGGCAAGGAAGATCTTAAAATAATATTAATTATAATAAATAAGTTGACTGGACAGCCAGTAGAATAAGAAATTTATAAAATAGTAACTACTAAGAACCCTGTAAAAATACAGATTTCTTAGAAATATATTAGATTTTGGAATATATTTCAGTAACCAGAATAACCAGAGTTATTTAATTAAGAAGCTTATAATTATATAATATTATTAAAGAAAGACAAGATGTTTATGTATAAAAAATTTTATTAAATATTAGAGAAAAAATCACAGTTGCTTAAGATATATATTAATAATTAGTTGGTAAAGAAAAATATCCAAGTATTTAAATTACCTGCAGGGCATGGAGTGCTATTTATATTAAAAAAAAATAAAAGTCTACAACTCTGCATGGATTATAGATTATTAAATAAGATTATAATTAAGAATTAATATTTATTATCTTTAATTTAGGAAATCTAGGACCAGATTTAAGGAGCTAAGTAATTTACAAAGTTAGATATTATTAATGCTTATTATTAGATATAAATTATAGAAGGAGAGGAATAGAAAATGGCATTTTAAATAAAATTTAGATATTATAAATACTTAATTATATTATTTAAATTAATTAATACACCGGCATCATTTTAAAGATTTATTAATAAAGTTATTAAAGAACTTAAGAAAGTATATATATTTATATATTTAAATAATATTCTCATCTACTTAAAGGACTTCAATGAATATGTATGATATGTAAAAAGTATACTTTAAAAACTCAGAATTATTAAATTATAATATAAATTTAAAAAATATGAGTTCCATGTTTAAGAAATAGAGTTTCTAAAATATTAAATATTTATAAAGGAAATTCAGACTAAAAAAACAAAGATTTAGGTAATTAGGGATTGGTTATAATTAATAAATCTTAAAAAATTATAATAGTTTATCAGATTAATCAACTACTATTAAAGATTTATTAAAGGATATGTAATATAAATGGGACCATTATTTAAATTTTTAAAAAAAAGTAATAAATACAACTGGAGACTAGAATAGAATAAGATTTTTAAATATATAAAGTATCTGATAACTATTATACCAATCTTAATATAATATAATCTAGATAAAGAAACCACCATTGAGACAGATGTATTAAATTATATAATTAAAGTAAGAATAATTTAACTTAGAAAGGATGGAAAACCAAGACCTATAATATTCTACTTGTGAAAAATAATACTGCCAGAATTAAACTACAACATTTATGACAAAGAACTGCTAGCTATAGTGGTAGTATTTAAATAGTAGAGAGTTTATCTAGAAGGTGTACAATAAATAATTATTATAAAATTAGATTATAAGAACTTGACCTACTTCATTATAATTAAAGAATTAACTTGAAGACAGGCAAGATAAGCTAAAATATTATTATAATATAACTTTAGGATTTAGTATTATAAGAAAACTAAGAATAGTCAAGCTAATATTCTTAGCAGGAGATTAGATTATAAAATTAAGGAAAGAACCTTTTAACTAGTTATTCTATAGAAAAAAATAGATGGGTCTATTTAATATAATAATCAAGTGCTGGCTGCAATTATTAAAATCAGAGAAAAACTACTTAATTAAATAAGAGAAATAATAAAAAATAATAAAATAATATAAAGAATATTGCAAAATACTGAACCAGGAACTATTAATAATGGAGATGAGATAATTTTTATTAAAAAACTACTCTATGTATCTAAGAGTATAATTAAAGAAGTTATTTAAATATATTATAATAAACTAGTCAGAGGATATCCAGGAATTAAGAAAATTTATAAATTTATTAAATAAAACTACTATATTCAGGGAGTTTAGAAGAAGGTTGAAAAATATATTAATAATTATAAAACTTATTAGAAAAATAAGGCATTATAACATGCACCTTATGGACAACTTTAATTAGCAGAAACACTAGAAAAACCTTGAAAATGGATTATTATAAATTATATTACTAAACTACCATGTTTGGAGAACTATAACTTTATACTTGTAATTATTAATAGACTTATTAAGTATGCATATATGATACCCATGATAGAGAAAGTAAATATAAAGAATCTAGTAATTATATTACTTAGAAATATCTTTACATATTATGGATTTCCTACAAAAATTACTATAAATAGAGAAATATTGTTTATATTTAACCTGTGGAAATTATTAATGGACCAAGTTAGTATATAGTAAAGACTATCTACTGCTTATTACTTACAAATAAATAAATAAATAAAATAAATAAATTAAATATTAGAGTAATATCTCAGATGCTATATTAATTATTAATAGGATAATTAAGCAGGACTGCTATCTATAATATAATTTATATATAATAATATTATTAGCTCTACTATGCAAGTATCACTGTTCTATATAAATTATAAATATTATACATGAATACCAGGAGAACCACTGCAGTAAATATTTATTATAAGAAATATAAAAGAGATAATAGTAAATTTAAAGTAAATTCAGCAAGAACTTATGAAAGATATTAAGTTTATTTAATTTAAGATAGCCCAATATTATAACTGGAGATATTAGAAAAGACCTGATTTTAAAAAGAGAGAGAAAGTTTAATTACTTTAATATAATATTTAAATTAAATAACCAAGTTACAAACTTGACCATGTTAAGTTAAGATTATTTAAAATTAAAAAATAAACAGGACCAGTAAATTTTAAATTAAAATTATTTATAAATATAAAAATATATTCTATATTTTATATATTGTTACTGGAACCAGTATTAGAAATTGCTATAATATTAACTAACTTAGAAATTATAAATGCTGAAGAAGAATACAAAGTTAAAAAAATTTTAGATTAAAAATGGGTTAATAGCAAGGTATTTTATCTTATTAAATAAAAAGCTTATAATAATTTAGAAAACACTTGGGAACCAAGTAATAATGTTAAGAATTATTAGAAAGAGCTTGTATGTTTTTATTAAAAAAGATAAACTATTCCAAGAAACTAGGGGATAGCTAACTAATTAATTTTTTTATAAAATTAATAATCTTTATCATTGCAGTAATATTTTAAGAATTAATGCTAGATTACTTACTATCAGTCTTCTTAATTTAATTAAGGATTAAGGAGTTATGATCCAGTATTTTTATATTATACTTTTTTAGTAATTTTTATTAATAATAAAGGTGTTTTAATCTTGTGAATAATAACTCAAGCTGATTCTTAGTTTTTTAAATATTTTTGTCTATCTTCTTCTCCTGACTTTCAAGTTTTTGCTATTTAGCATTATTATAAAATCACTTTTTATATTTTTAACTATATTTTATATACTCAGCACACTTTTTACTACTTAATAATATTATATAAACTTGATTTAATTTATTATAACAGGCGCAAGGAATATTAAAAGAGAAATTATTATAAAGAATTTATTAGGACTGCTAAAAGTAATAATTTTTTAGTTTTTTATTTTTAAACATGATGGAAAAAAGAGGATAATATTATTTATAAAAAAAAAAAACTTCTGAAATAAATGAGGCGCTATAGATAATTATATATTTTTAGAAGATAAAGACCTTAAAGAGAGGGAGTGATATTATAACCTGACAGTCTAACCCTATTCAGTATAGCTTATTAATGCACATGCACTTGATAGTTAATTATTTATAAGTTAATCAGACTAATGACTGATGGGAGTATCATGATTAGGAAACACCACTGTATCACGTGACAGTAGCCAATGCCAAGGGCAGTAGCTAGTTACTAGATAATAGCTAACCTACTGGATGGTAGCCAGCTACCAGGGCAGTAGCCAGCTACCGGTGGCTACTGGTAGCTATATAAAGGATATAAGGACACTCATTCTTACACATGTATCTAGTTTACCTTTTAGTTCTTCGCGTTTAATCTAAGTTATCTACTTGACTATTACTTTGGTAATAACCCTGAACAATCTTAACTACCGTACTCAAGTAACAGCTTTACCATATGTGGTAAAGGTGGCTCTTGATCAATCTATAAGCTGTATTACGTTTACGGTGAATCACGGATTCAGGTCACAACAGGTAAGAAGTCAATTAGGTTAGACGGCTTACAGAGAGATTGCAGAGTTAGACACCTCAGGCGACTGGAGTGTCGTAACACCATGTCACCAAGGGATTGAACAGCAGTAGTAGCTTGAGCTTCTTAACGAGGGGCTGCTGCTCGCGGACTTCCTTGCCGGTCTTTTTAACTGTTAAATATAACTGCTTGTTAAGTCCAAGGATATTATAGGGGGCCGACCGACCTTCCGGTCTAAAGTAATCCACCCAACTTCCCGATTTTGGATCTGCACACGTCAAAATCTGTCAATTTTTTCATGATAATCAAACCCACTATTTTGACACATGAAAGAAGATAATCCATTATGAAGTGGAAGAAATTAATTAAATCCATGATTGTTAATGCCTTGCCGACGCAGTGTAGCGTACTTGGCTAAGAGGTTGTTGACCTTTTTGGTGTTATTAAATATGGTTGGTGGTTACGTGACGTCATAATGACAGGACTCTGTTCTATATCAAAGCCAAGTAAAACTACAGATTTCTTTTTTAATGATATGGTGATTTTTTAAAAAGTTTAGCTCTAAGATATGATTAAATCTATGGCCACCCGCTAGCGCGAATTGCGCAAGACTCATACCCAGTGCACCGACGTCTTGCGGTGGGCATGCTTACCACTCTCAGATACACCAGTTTGATCATGGACATATCCCGGAGAGAGTCGTTCACGCTCGCGGTACAGAGGCGTTCGGCAACTTCAAACTCTTGGAGAATGCGAAGATGTGACATGTGCAGGTATCTTAATAGACACATCTCGCGACACTCCTGTCTTCGTCCGCTTCTCTACACTCCAGGATAGCAAAGGAAGCGCGGGCACTGTGCGTGATGTCCGGGGTCTCGCGACTAAGTTTTACACGGACGAAGGCATTTGGTACCTTGTCAGAAATAATGTTCCCGTCTTCTTCATCCAAGTCGCGATTAAGCTTCCAGGTTTCGGTAGGTTATGGAGCGTATTGTACCCCAAGTAGTTCATCCACGGCTAATAAAGCATCAGTTCATGCAGTCAAGCTTGAGCAACATAACGAGGTTCCTCAAGCACAGACGGCGCACAATAACTTCTGGGATTTTGTGTACCTACACCCAGAGGCCACACATATGTTCATGTGGGTGATGTCGGATTGGGCGATTCCAAGGTCCTACCGTATGATACATGGCTTTGGTGTCAATAGGTATACTCTTGTGAACAAGGCTGGGAGGCGCCATTTCGTCAAATTCTATTGAATCCCTCACCTGGGTGTATACTCGCTTGTCTGGGACGAGTCCTTAAAGCTAGCGGGCCAGGACCCAAACTTCAACCGTAAGGGCTTGATCGGGGCGATCGCAAGCAAGGCCTATCCGAAATGGGACTTTGCTATTCAGGTCATTTCAGAAGAAGAACAGGATAACTTTAAGTTTGATACCCTGGACGCCACCAAGATTTGGCCAGAGGAGGTCGTACCCCTGCGTGTTATTGGTGAGCTCTAACTCGACCGCAATGTGGACGAATTCTTCTCACAAAGGGAGCAGGTAGCCTTCTGCACCAGCCATTTCGTGCCTGGCATTGACTTTTCCGATAACCCTCTCCTCCGAGATCGGAACTTTTCTTGTTTGGACACCCAGATCAGCCGCCTGGGAATCAATTGGGAAGAGCTCCGGTTAAACCGTCCCGTGTGTCCATATCTGAACCATAATCGGGATGGCGCGATGCGTCACCGCATAACTCAGGTCACCGTGAACTACTGGTCCAATCGACTCGAAGGTGCACCTCCTGCCGGTCCCGATGGTAGTGGCCTCTCCTATCCGCAGAGGGTAGGGGGTATCAAGAGTCGCGCTCTCAGCGAGAAGTTCAAAGAACATCACAACCAAGCCCGGCTCTTCTACAAATCCATGTCCCCACACGAGACGCTGCATATCACTAAGGCCTTTGGCTTCGAACTTGGCCACTGTGCCGATCCGACCGTCTATGAACGCCTCGCCGGCAAACGGCATGTTGAGACTGACCTCGCTCTCTCTCAAGCTGTCGATGGGACGGTGGGCACCCCAGTGCCCAGTAAAGCTCTACGCTCGAACCATGGAAAGTTGTCGATGCGACTGTCCCAGATGGAGTTCCCACTGAAGCAGCCGAGTATCCAAAGTCGACGCATAGCCATCCTCATCGGTGATGGATATAATCAAATTGCATTCGAGGGGATCAAAGCAGCAGTGACCACTACAGGGGCGCTTCCATTCGTCATTAGGACCAAGCGTTTGCCCATCTACGCCGACAGCGAATCAAAGGCCACCGGCTCTAAGGTATTATTCCCGAGCACCAGTATGATGGGCAGCGGTCCACCATGTTCGATGCGACTTTTATCCCTGGCGGCTCTCATGTGCAATCGCTGCGTACAAATAGTCAGATTCGTTACTGGATCGCGGAGACCTTTGGGCATTTAGGCTCTTGGAGCCACAGGAGAAGCCGCTCCCCTAGTCAAGGAGGTTCTAGGTAGTGTGTTGGAGGCACAAATCTCTGCATTGGGTCGGGACGGCCCCGTAGAATGGTATGAGCTGGTTACAGCTGGACGGCTCACAAAGCCTGAGAGCGTCTAGGAGACGGTAAAAATTTTCAAGTATGCCACAGATTTTGTTGGGAAATTCTTCTACCAGATTTCGCAACACCGCGACTACCGGCTCGAACTTTATGGCCTTAGCTCTGCTGTTGCTTGGTAATAACCGCAGTTTTATGATAACTATAACTAAACTTTTCAATGTGTAAACAGCCAGATTTAGTTACTTAAAAAATTGTCTTACCCTAAGTGTAGTTTAAATCGAATATACAAGCACCAGACATGGTATCAGGCCGCCCTCACATCTAAAAACCTACTCCCTGTGATTTGACTATCCTAGCTACCCATAGAGATAGATAAGTAGTAATAGAAACACAAATTACTTTTTGGACCGGACCATCGTGAATTCAATTACCCATGCCTGCTTACATTATGAATTTGGCACATGCCCATGATGTCCGGGGCAAGTAATATGATATCCTTCCTGTACTAGAAACCTTACATGTTCAATGGGATGCAGCCATCCGACTTAAACTAGCTTCTCAAGCGACTATAGCCATGGAAGCTCCCTTTTAAGTCCATAGATAGGGCGATTGACTTTCAATATCCTCGCTCTGACGCACAGAACTATCTGTGGATCGAAGGCTGCCACTACCCAGTAAGTATTTCTCGGCTGCCTGCGCGTCTATGGCACCCCCAGAAATTCTAGGCGCAGATAATTTGGATACGAGCACAAGTAATACTAGTAAGTTTAACCTGGCATGTTTTGATGTTGAAGCACCAATCCATTTTATAGCTCCTGTCATATAATTGGCAGCGTTCTATCAATATTAGAATGGGTCTCCGAGCCTATAGTCCCGCAGACCGACGACCGACCCTAGCAGTTTCCATGATGTTAATTATATTCTTAGTCGGGTTATAATTTATGTTTATTAAAAGAGACTTGTAGAAAATGATTTTCAAAGTCTTCCCTCTTCGTCCATCATCTTATTGGTGGTTTGTTAACGCCCAATAAGCTTCATTACCCTGGCGATCTACTGGGACACCAATCAAAACAAGACCCACTGCTCCTAGGCATAATACCGTGTGTTTAGCACGAAAGCCAGTAGGGTAATAAAGGCGAAAGAAAAATGACAGAATTAGTGAGTCATTTGTTCATGGACACGTTGGAACAGAGGTGTCCGACATGCCTCCTCATCACTCAACGGATTTTCCTGAATTCAAGATTCTAGGGGCAAATCTTCAGCGTGTACTCCTTGAAGCTAATGGGTGTCGGACCTTCCGGCCACATCCGTCTCCCCACTTGGCGAACCCGTTTCCATGTTACCCCCTTACTAGTATCATGTTCCACTAAACTATGTCATACAATGCACAAAAGAACAGGTTGTTTTCTGCATTATCTATGTGTAGTGATGTGGCGGTAGCGGGAAATCCTGGGCTTTCGGGGCTTGCTAAAACCTTTGTTTTCAGCGGTTTAGCGTGGGAAGTACTGGGTATAAGAAACGTTTAGCCAGCAGAATTTTCAGTAATTTTTGCCTGACTCTGAACGTCTCTTAGTAATGAACTTGGTCAACCTGCTCTTATCTGAAAGGATGCTATTATTAGCAAGTGGTGGCAATCCACCTACCTCATGTAATTATGAGATCACGCTAGATTATCGCGTATCAAACAGTGTGGGATGCCCTTTTAAGGCCTGCAATATTTTTTCAAGTGCAAACCATATGAATATCATCAAATGAAAAAAATGCCTTCTAATGCTGGTTCCAACTCCTCTACAAATCAAGACACTACACCTGCCCGAGGCGGGACTGGCGCCTACCCAACACCTGCTAACAACATTTGCGATCGCAGTGGCCTTGGTGACAACAGTTTCATAAGAGGAGGTGCTAATACCGATGAAGAGGTATGGTAGAAGTCACCGCGGTCTTGACAGCATGATCCCTGCTGATTCAGAGCCTTTAGTCTCACGCCCTTCATAGTTCGCTCCTTCGGAAATTCCCCAAAATTGAAGCACAAAAGGCAAAAAGCGAAGAGAAATACAAGTATCGATCTGACCAAGCGGCAGAAACCAGCGGCTCTGAACCTTCAGACTTCATGAGGCACAAACCCGGCCGACCAGACACTCTTCCCGGATGGAACAAGGCGAGAGATCTTTTCCGTATCTAAAGCTTCATTCCAAGTGCCAAGAAACTTGCAAATTACTCGCATTAGCTAAACTTGGAGTACGTTTAATTTACAAGTATGCCAAACTGTTCAGTACTCGTACCCTTTGCTTCACAAGACCACAGTAGACCCGTAATTATTAAATGATGTATAGAGCGGCAATGGGAGTTTCTAAGAGATTCCCTCATTGTACATTCACTCAGGGATATTTGAGCAAGAATATATTTGCATGACTTTGTATAAGGTTCTGGAGAGTATGTGTTGAAAGGAAGGTTTCAGCTCCTCACCGGTGATGCTACACGCATGGTTGAATGCTACGAAGGTTAAGCCATATCCAGGGTCCTCTAGAGATGGGATGATATTCCACTAAGGTATGGTGGAGATAGGAGTTTGGGCGGAACTAGAAGTGAGGGTACATGCCAGTCGGACCATTACATGCGGCGTTAGTAGTGCTGAGGCACGGCAACGTCTCTATATATAATAAAAAATTTTAAGGAATTACAGTGCCCGTGGCTTAACAAATATGTGACTAGTACTTAAATATCAACAATAGATCACCCATTGCCTCCCCTGCCTAGCGTCTTTACCCAGAGACTATGCGCTTTTTAACCTTGAATGTTCTTTGCTTTTGTAACTTTTCAATGTTTATCTCTCCCTACAATTTTCACCTCTATTAAGGCGTGGCTACTCAAATAATTAGACACGTCAATCTATATAATAGTATTAAAAATGGGCTTACTAGAGCATTGACTCACTATTTCAATCGCCTCTCTTTTCTCTTTCTTGCGTTGAAAGTCAATTCCAAATCGCCTATCCCTATCACGTACGAGCTCCTCAAGGCCGCCTTGCTTTGACTGCTTCACACTCTCATCTGAGGTAAAGCTTTTCATCAACTGTGGCGGCCCTATAGGGATTGGATGCCCCTTATCAACCTGCCATAAGTGATACGTTTTGCCGTATAGAGGAGCTATTTCACGCATCTCTGAAGTCTCGGTGATATCCCACAATGCATTAGGCAGCATTGGTGGGGTTGGCATAATTAGCATCCCGCTTTTAACTTCGTACTCGTGTGTGTGCCATAGCTTTTGCTCCTCCTCTGGGAGTGTCTTGAATAATTCAGGAGTAATCATGTATTCCACGCCAAGGAGTCGTGCTGCGGGGAGAGTCGAGTCGTATATCAAGCATTGTCTCACATCTATGTTCCTGTAAGCATACGACTATTTAGAATATCAAGTGTCAAATAGTCGCAAAACACCAACTTACTTTTATCAATATGAGCACAATAATGATTGGCTTCCAAACATCGGGTTGGGTCTGACGCGTATACATGGAAAGCATTTAAATGGGCGCAGATATATTTAATTGGAGTGAATTCCTGACTCATACTGGCACCCGCTTCCAACACACTATCTTTAGTTGACATTGTTGTCGTGGTTAGTTGATTTCATGGAGCTTCTAGCCAGGCGATGGGGGCATTCGGGGACACAGCTACTTATCAAATCCACGACCATATGATATCCTAGCTCCGACTTTACCGTATTTACTGGGTTTGCAAAAACATTTGTTTGTGGTCAAACCAGAAGTAAAGTTCGTTATTTCGTCATAACTACGTTGAGTTTAGTTTAAAGTAGTGCGGGTTCTTGCCACATGTTGCATCATACACCAGAGCAGGAGCTTCTCACGTGAAGTGTCAAATAAAAAAGTCAAACCACACCCTTTGGAAAATAGAGCGGATTATGCTTAACAAATAAAAATAAATAAAAAACATTCCCATCATCATAAATTATCCTCATTAATTTTTGTTAAAAATGTCCCTCATACCCCAGAAGAAATTAGCTTCAATATCCGTGCGCACTGGCAGTCGTTAACTCTTCCCCCTGCATGGCATGAAGGCCCCGCCCAAACAATTAGTTCAGCACCACAAGCTCTCCCTAATGTCCACTTCGGGTACGCGGATCAACCAGTCCATTAACCAGACGGCGACCCGAGGCTTCTTAATGTATGTTGTGGGACATTTGGGGTATGAGGAGCTTTCTAGCAGGCATTTAAAAGGCCCAAACAGGATGCAAGCACACAGTAGAAATAGAGAGAGAGCCGGGGCAAAAAAAGTTCATACAGCGCCTTTCTCATATGTAACATATGAGATTGAAACTTAAACTTCCGGCACGCTCTTCAGGGCATAGGCCGAAGGAACGCGGATAATTGTCGTAGCTCGTATTTTACTGTCCCTGGCTGATAAATAGGCGGTCTGATCACAAGTCACTCCTTCCTGCATCCTAGACAAACCGCTCGGCGTCGGACGGATAAAAGTGGATGAATGTACATCTAGTTTTTTGAAACACTAATCCTGTACGCCTTCGGGCCCTTCACGATCCTGGAAGCAGATTGCCCCAGTCGGTTTCTCCAGCTTTGGGTCGTTATGAACGTGGCGGGTCCCGAATTAAACTACGCTCTACAGCGTTATTTTAATAGCACAATACCGGTCAATGGAAGATGGACATTCTTTGCGCCTAGGATTAATCCTCGCTCTACTCTAGCTAGTCAACTAGCCTGGTTACGACACAATCCTGCAACAAATTGTGGGGAGTTATTTAGAAGACGGGTTCGGCATAGCGGAAGTATGTGGCCACTTTCGGAACAAATCAGCCAGGTGGTCGATGGGGGCCGTCAGAAGTCCAATCACAGTCTCAAAAGGTGGCTTGTCAGGGGCTGTAGGATGGGAACGTGAAGGCACGAATATCTTAGTCCTGCTGAAGGACTTAGCCAGGCTCTCGCTTTCCCCACTTGTCAGGGCATCTTCAAGTTTCGGGAGATCTTGGCTCTCCTCCTCCCCAATGTGCTTTGAAAGATCCTGCATCAAGGCTTTCACAAAAGATTCGAAATCAGGATCTGAGGGCCTCATATTCTGAAATTTCTTCAGCTGTTCTTTGACCTACAATGCATCATTAGGTCTGTACTTGACATAGTGGGCAGTTAAATAGTAGGTTACCAATTGGTGCGCTTTACGATCCCTGTCTGCCATATTGTGTCCATCGGGTAACTTTTTCTCAAACTGAGGATAGATAACCAGTTCTTCGCCGATAGAGTGGCGGGCCAATTCCCAGGTAAATTGGTTTTGCCAACGAATCTTCTCCTCTTCGACAGTGGAATTGAGGATCTTGTTGTAGTAGTCTTCAATTTCTCGGTGGTCTTTCTTGATCACATCAATAGCACGAGATGCCATTGTCATTGGTGATTGGGATATTCGGCGTCTTTTTATGGAAGAAAATATGTACTGCCTCAACGGCACACGTGTGAAACCCAAGGCAAAGCAGCTGGCCATCTGGGTTCTGAAGTAACCGCAACCTCTAACAGTCTCACTTGCATTAGCATGAAAGACTGGCTAAATAATGTGAGAACTTCTGTCGCACGTCATCACGACGACATCTTGAGAACCGAACTCGGATATATGTTTTACAACACCTCCTCGGAAGTTGTGGTATGTGAGAACACGAGCAAAGTCCGATGTCATAGAATTCTATTATCTCATAATGATTATAAACACTCTTCAGTAAACGTCACCTGGAAATGCATTAAATATGGCCTTTATTGGGTATTAATGCTGATAATTATTTAAATACTAAAATTTACGTGATACTCTTTAAAGTAATAAACATATATCAACCATCTACTATCATTGTAGGAGAGGTACTAGCCTCAGAACGCCAAATATCTTTTCAAGCACGATGGAGCTGACCACTTAGTTGTTGCACTTGTGAATGACATTAGGTGTATGTTGACATTGATCAGCAGCAATCATTACAATATGACGTGAGGTGATCTCATCTTCCATAGACTTCATCATAGGCGCATCATCTATCTTATTCATCCAAACTTGTGAAATATATAAGGCGAACAAGGGCTGAATTTAGGTAAAAATCTTCCTAAGTACTTACTATTTATACATAGTCCACCTTTTATTGACAGAGACCAATAATCGGAAATCCTATTATATCATGGCATCAAACCAAAATCCTAGTAACTTCGCCAATCGCCCGCATGAAGAGGCTGAGAACATCGCCAGACAAGGTAGGCAATCAAGTCACCAGGGAGGCTTTGCAAGCATGGATGAATCCAAGCAAGTAGGTCTCGTGCGATATTCACCAAATCCGTTCGCTATCACATGCGCTAACAGGGTGATAATTAGGGGAATATTGCATCCAAGGGTGGTCAAGCTTCTGGTGGTAGCTTTGAACCCGGAGATCCCAGAGCTAGAGAGGCTGGCTCGAAGGGTGGAAAAGCCTCTGGGCGTCATGAACCGGAAGAATAAATGGGGTAATAAGTTTGAAAATCATCATTAAAGGTCTCAAGGGAGGAATAACAAGGTTAAAATGTGAAAATATTTTATTCAGTGAGAAGATGCCGATATACGTTGCCAACATTGAATTAAAAAGCCTGAATGAAACAAGAAAGCAGTAACACCTAAAAACAGGGACAAAGCTGCCAGATTAAGAGTTTTCCTTTTTCATGCTACAGTCAGCTTCAACAAACAGGAATGGAATCCATATATTCTTAAGCTCCACAGTACTGGCAGGTCCTCCTCATCTGGGCCCTCACTTACTTATGCTGGGACTGTGGCATATTTTTAGTAGTTTTACAGGTGCGAGCCTTAAATTACTAAGTTAGGAATATACTCTTAAAAAGATTATTTTCTAATTCCATACACCTACTCCCAGAGAACCAGGCAGCTGTCAGCCAATGGATCTGCTGTGCCGCAGCTAGCGCTGTTACACATACAGGAATACAATGTTCTGCTATTATAGTAATGTAGTTATATTAATATTAAATTGTCTAATTTACTGTGTGTGGTGGTTGAAAACCTTCAATATTTGGGCTATGGGTTCAAAAACGGACGGCTCGACCGTGTGGACGGCTCGGCCGTGGATTACGTTAACCTATTAAATAGTAGCCAGCTACTGGTGGCTACTAGTAACTACATGAAGAATATAAGGACACTTATTCTCACACATATCTAATTTATCTTTTAATCTTCATGTTTAATTTAAGTTATTAAGTTAAGTCTAAATATAACCTAAACATCCTTAACTACCACACTCAAGCAACAGCTTTACCATACATGGTAAAGGTGGCCCTTGATTAACCCCTAAGCTGTATTATGTTTACAGTGAGTCGTGGATACAAGTTACTACCAGGTAAGGAGTGAATTAGGCTAGACGGCTTACGGAGAGATAACAGGGTTAGACACCTCAGGCAACTGGAGTGTCGTAACACTACCCGCCGTCACCTCGCTAGATAGCTATATAAGAAATGTCATTATTGACATCGTTTAGGACCCCTAAGCGATTCGTTCTCACCTCTTTGACCCCTACTAGTACCTATCTTAGTATTCTGTAGCAGCTAGCCAAAACACCCCTAAGCGTTGATAGCCCCCACGCCTCCTACACGCCGGCGTCCCGATAAGCACGCTTACAGGGTCTTTTAAAAAGATGATAATTTTATTAAAATATACTCCGTATAATAATAAAAATATCCCTCATTAAATGCTCCGAGCGCTGTCTCAATTTCATCCTCAGTTCCCTAATGCATTTCATGTACCGATACCGAATGACTAGATAACCCTCGAACGGCGCTCTCCTTTTGCGACGGTCTCCTAACTGTTGATAAGAGGTCCGATATTATCTGCCTCACTCTACTCCATTTGGGTCAGCCCGTCACCCCATTTGTTTATGGGCTCTCGCATCATGGCTTGGGCGAAAATCTGGAGTTGGCAGGGAAAGGGCATGGGGTGGTGTAGCGATTCAGGTACCATTTTTGCGAGTGTCGCCGGCAATACTAAATATAGCCCTCTGGACACGGGGGCAAGTTCTCGCTGATGTTGACAGTGTGGATGCCAATATGCGCCAAAGCCAGGGACTTTACTCCCGGCGCGCTTCTCAAGATGTGCGTGAAGAAGCAGCCAACCATTGATGGGACATGGATGCTGACAGATGGGAACCGTCATAAAAATCCTTCAAGGGTGAATCCATGTTGGACTCGCAGACAATTCGCTTATGGGTAATGAATTACTGAACTTTATCGGGTCGAACCCTGCGCTTCTTGCTAGGTATCTGGCCTATAATGACGGCGGTTCGGGTTCATTGGTACTGAAGAAAAGCATCTTTCCATCTTTCCAGGTAGCAGTTGACACACGTGACGGGTTACTCGGGTTGGCTCACTTCCCGCACCATCAGACTCGATGGGCCGAAGTAGGACAGGAAAAAGGAAAAAAACAAATAGAAAGAATCGAAAGAAAGAAGAAAAGAACGGGTCCGAGAATTGTATTGGAGCTGAAGGACTGGAAGGAAGGAACAAGATTTCCTCCTGTCGGGCGGTAAAAGTTAAACCCCTCCCAATCGGGAATCATCTCCGGGAAGGAAAAAGCCGATCGGCCGAATCACCATGCAGATCTGTGTAACAGTAATCAAAATCGAACAAGAATAGTTTATGCCACTATGAATTAGATTGCGGTTATTTTGTATAGTCAGCTTATTTGCAGGATGCTGCTGGAACATGATTTTTGTCATTGGACAGCCATCCAGGGTAAAAGGTCGCAGGGTGTAATGCGTTGGCAATGAAACCCAAGTTTCCTATTCCAGCATTTTTACCCCATAATTCCAAATCCGCTAGATATCCGGGTACCATCCAGTAATGAAACGCCACGATAACTAGCAGTTGGCAGTATGATAATAAGTCAAGATATGTCTATGTAAATGTTCATTATCCCGATATACTTTCTGGCCCTACGCCCGTGGAAATATAATAGAACAGGTGCTCTCGCTCCAAGGATCAGACCGGGTATTGTACAAAAGGGATAAGTCGGTAATCACCTGAAGAAATACTCTCGGTTCAGGTGTGTGAAAGGCTGCGTTCTACTATCTAGGGCTTCCCCTATATGCACGGCAGCGGGTCCAATTATGATAAGAAAGCTTATATGAATGCTGTTGACAGGTTGGCAGTCGGCGGATCATTCTTTACTGGATGCAGATTTCAAATTGTACATCGTTCATTAATCATGCTTATGATTGTAGTTATAATATCCTTGCCAGTAAAACCAAGCGGTGAAGTAGAGATTCGGCGTTCGGGTTTAGCACGTCCAGGAATATCTTAACTTGGGAATTAGACTTACCCGAGAATAATCCACGACCTAATAGAAAAGTAATGCTTCATACTTATCACGTACGCTTTCTGGTTCGTGGACGCTCTTATCTTACATGATTTACATAGTTTCCTTCATTTTTGGCCATTTCCATTTGCATTTGTTTCGCGCGATATTGAATAATATCGGCCAAAAGCCACGATTGCTGTTTTTGTTTCCATCCCATACGTAATTTTTGCATTTGTATATTTATATATATTTCTACACACATCGAAAGTAAATATACCCGCATTTTCCTTTAGAAAATCATCAAAATGTCTCCCATTTGTCGTCGTGTGCATAATTTCCAATCGCAACGATAATTGTACCTAGCACGAATTATTATGGGGATGCGTGGAAAGCAAGAGAATCCCGGTGATCTTGGTTCGGAGTTTCAAGTGACTCCGAGGAGTCGAATCTCTGTCGTGGTTTATTGCATGGCTGCCTGCAGGATACGACAGTACGCATGGTCGTGTGTAACACTGACTAATAGGTGTACCCGAGCACCTTGGAGTTATTAACGCGCCACTCCCATTATGAATGGCAAAAATCAGCCTTAATCAAGATTTTACTCGCACGAAATGGCGTCCAAAGCGGAATATGATATCATCATAGTCGGTGCAGGCATCACAGGCATCAATGCTGCCTACCGGATACAGACATTGTTGCCAAATCACAAATACACAATTCTCGAGGCACGCGGTGCAACTGGTGGCACATGGGACCTTTTTCGCTTCCCCGGAGTTCGGCTTGATACTGACATCCACACATTCGGGTTTTCCTGGTACCCAGCACGCGGCGATAGCATCATGCTGGACGGCGAGTCTGTTTCCCAGTACATCAACGAAGCTGCCGTTACATCAGGTATCCATGATCATACCCTCTTCAATCATCTGGTCACAGACGCTTTTTGGTCCTCTCAGGATCAGCGATGGACCTTGACCACCTTGACCACCACCGCCCTTTCCGAGAAACAAGAATGTCATTTTTATGCAACTCATGTGATATTTGCGACCGGGTATTTCGACCATCACAGCCCATTACCAGCGACCATCCCCAATATCACGGACTTTATGGGAGAAGTTGTCCACCCCCAATTCTGGCCGGAGACTCTCGACTACACGGACAAGAAAGTCATTGTTATCGGCAGCGGCGCAACTGCGATATCATTAATCCCCGCACTCGCACCAAAGGTTGCCGCCGTAACGATGGTTCAGCGAAGCCCTAGTTACATTTTATCCCTCCCATCCAGTCTCAATAGAATATGGATCAGGCGAATACTGCCGGCTATGCTATGGCACCAGATTGCGCGCCTAATGTGGATCATACTCGATGTGCTCAGCTACTATGCATGCCAGCAATTCCCAAGGGCCGCCAAGGGGCTTTGTCTTTGGCTCACGCGAGGACAACTACCAAAACATGTACCACAAGCGTCTCACTTTGAACCAAAGTACAACCCTTGGGACCAACGTCTTCTCCTGTGCCCTGGGGGGGATTTTTTTCAATCCCTGCACAGGAGCAACGTCAATATTGAGACAGCCACCATCAAAACCGTCACCAAAACTGGGATTGCTCTGGATAACGGAGCAGTCATCGATGCAGATATCATTGTTACCGCGACTGGTCTCCGGCTGAAAATTGGGGGAGGAGTCAAGTTCCGGCTTGACAACCAGTTTTTCGAGATCAACACAAAATTTATGTGGAACGGGGTGATGATTCAAGACATACCCAATGCCTTCTTCATAATTGGCCATGCAACCACTTCCCCTTGGCCCTTGGGAGCAAACGCCAACGCCTTGTTTGCCTGTCGCTTGATCAAGCACATGTCCAAAAAGAAGTTTTCAACGGCCACGCCTCGCCTTCATTCAGACCTACCTCAATGTCCATTTTGGGCGCTCAAGTCAACCTATGTCATGACTAGCGGGGTTAATTTCCCGAAAGTAAGTACAGAAAAACCGTGGCAGCCTCGGTCTAATTACATAACGGACTACTTTCGTGCGAGATACGGATCGTTAGAGGGCATTGAGTTCGCTACGGCCCCATGATAACTGCTGTTCTCCTGATCGTGTACAATGTACTCCGCTAGCTATCTGTGAGACTTTATTTCTAGTTTTTTTAAAAAAAATCCCGTACTTCAAACTAGGTAGTATGTAATCACCGTAGGGTTACCAGCCAACAAAGAAGTAAATCAGCAGAATGAATGTTGCCTTCTTCCGTCCTTGATGCTTAGCGTGATTCAAGCCTCGTGGGCTCGGGCATGAAAACCCTTTCCTACGAACTAGTTACCTCGTCTGCTACTGCGACCCTATATAAACCCTATACAACGGGTGTCACCACAGGTGTCGGCCGCTTTTGTATGCAAACCGGCACCCCTCGTTTTCTCATTGGCATTCACCCCTTAACCCCTGATTTGGGATTCCCTTCCTCTGTAACCAGGGTCCATGGTAAAGAATCCTGGCGTCTATCCAGAATAGGCCTGTATTCTTTAATCTCTCCTCCTACAACTGCGTGGGAGCTCATGCAGCTATTAGCAGGCAGGATTTTAGCCCAGACCCCAGGTGTCCTGTCTCTGATTCTAAAAAGTACTGCTAGTAAGATATTAATTCTTAATTAACTCTTATTTTTATACCTTTTTATTATTATAAAATCCCTGGATTCTGCATGGTAATAAAAGTAAGTTTTTAAAAAATTATTATTTAAGTCTTATAGTAAAAGCTATAATAATATATATATTAATTATTTCCTGAATATTTAAATAATTTTAAATTTTTAAATTATATTCTAGATATTTTTCCTAAGTAATATAGATATTTTTTATATTTTTTATATAACTATTATAATTTATATTTTTATTTTAATTAATTTATAGCAGAGAGAGAGTAATTCCTTAATTTATCTAGCAGGCATAATAATACTAATCCTGATAATTTATTATTACTTGTTTATTTTATTTATATAATTACTAGTAATTACCTGCTGCAGCACCAGTGAGCATGTAAGCTAATAAATATCTTAAGATAGTATTAATAATTATATGAGCTAATAAGCATGCCTATACTATATTTTTTATATTATTATTAATTTACTAATTCTTATAAAAATAGGTTAACGTCTAATTAATTTTATAACCTGATAATAATCTTTTTTTATATTAAATATTATATAATGACGTAATTCACCACTGAGCGGCGCATACCACCGAAGTGCGAATTTTTACCACCACCGTCACGATTTTCAAGGTTTTCAACCACCAACGCCATTTATTCATAATATTTAGTAATAGGAAAATATAACTATCTACTAGACTAACTTTGTATGGTATGTCCAATGGTCTCACAACCACTGCAGTGTGGTAGAGCTTGCTGGTAAGATATAGATATAATCTTATACAAGGATCGGCAGGATGCCCTCACCACAGCTGGAGTCAATACCCGTAGCGAGTGGTGAGGGCACAGAAATGGGCGAGTTGATCACAAAAGTGAGGTCATCCGGGATTGCACTCAGGGAACTGGGTAATAGTAGCTTGGATGGTTGTTTCAATAGATTCGCGTGTACCATTGTTAATATATATATATCTGTGGCACCTAGTAATTCCGTTTGTATAAGGTTAGGGAACGTAGTGTGACGATTTGATACACTTTGAGAAGGCATACAGGTGGGTTGGTTATTGCACGATCAGAATCGCTGCCAAGTCTCCCAGTTGCAAACATTGCTTATATCTCTATCTCTGAAATCATATTAGTAGGAATAAATTGATTTAGATTAGGACCTTATAAGGAGAATGAAAGACTGCGGCAGGTAGTAAATGATATGGAAGGAACCTTTCCCAAAGCCTGTTATGCATCTTGAAGACGCTATTAGAATGGCAGGCCCATAATCGGCCGTAGTATCAGGTTTGGGAAGACTACCGCCGTAATAGGTGGTTAATGGAAGCGGGGGGAAAGGTACAATCAACAACCCGTGGTATAGCCTGCGGGCAAGAAACATTCGGTAAAAGAAACTATATTACGATACAATATTCTCACTAGGGTGGTCAAAAGACGTTAACCGGCTTTCTAGGTAGATTTGCACCGCCTTGTGTCCCTCTTTACAAGCCGCGGCGATGCTTGACTCAATTGCCTTCTTGGTGAATCCTTGGTTGGGTTCCAGCAGCGACTGGACAGCCTCCAGATATCCATTTTCAGTGGCCAACTGCAATGCTGTTTTGTCCCAGTCGTTTTCCAGCCCAACTAGAATATCGGGGCTTTTTAGTAGGAGGTTCAGTGCTGCGATGTTTCCACCTTCAGCCGCGTGCATCAGTGCTGTATCCCCAACGTCGTCCTCCGCATTCACGTTAACGTCGTCCCGGGCTAAGAGCAACTGCATAACGGAAGTGCTGTCCCAAATCGCGGCTAGGCTTAGTGGCGTTCTCCCGTATCTGTCTTTTACCCCCGCGTCGATGCGCGGGTGTCGCAAGAGGGCCTCGGCCATTTCCGCCATATCCACCCCTGCTACGAGTCCCAAGATTGGTGCTTGTTCCCTGTTTTCCGATGCGGTGTATACATAATTCACATCAATGTCCCGGTGATCCAGGAGCGCATCCACAATGTCAGAACTCTGCTTGCTGACTGCTAGTAACATAGCTGTCGCGCCAGACCTGGCTACTGCATTCACATCAATGCCATCCTGAGCCAGGAGCAGTCGTACGATCGACCCCCGATCGGGCTCCTGCGCTGCCCACATGAGCGGGGTCGATCCATCCTCACCGCGAGCGTTCATGTCCATGTCAGGGAGAGAGATTATGGTCCTTACAATGGTCTCATTTCCACCAGCCACCGCATGCTTCAGGATTGTTTGGTTGCTAGAATCCTTTGCATGGATATTGATCCCAGGGTGGTAAAGAAGTAAGTTCACAATACTCTCATTCCCCAATGCTGCTGCCAATGCTAACGGGCTCGCATCAAGCTCACTCGGGTCTGTACACTGCATATCGATATCGTCTCTCTCTAGGAGCGCCCCGACGACATTCTCATGCTGTCTCCGTACTGCATGGAGCAACACCGCCCTGCCAAGACCACATTTCCGGTTTACATCTGTCCCGTGCTGGAGAAGCACCTGTGTGATGTTCTCATGGCCTGCCGCTGCTGCAAACAGGAGAGGTGTTTCTCCGTCACTATTACAAGGATCCACCTCGACCCTGAGGCTAAGCAGAAACTCCACGACCGCGTCCTGTCCAACGGCAGCCGCATAATGTAGAGCGGTATTTGCACCCCCACGCCCCTCGCACCCGGGGTCAACACCTTGATCAATCAGAAAGCGAAGGACGTCAACATGGCCCCCGATAGCGGCTGCGTGGAAGGGACTCCCTAGCCACCCCTGATCCTTATCAAACGTGAGATCGGCCCCCACCTCAATGAAGCGTTTCATGTCCGCGATCCGACCAAACCCGGCCGCTACCACCAGGGCATTGTGTAAACGATCCTGTTCCACAAACTCATCCCCTTCATCCACCCCATCCTTGCGCGACAGTTGTGCTAGTATGGCGTATACACCCACGAAATCCACCACCGTAGAGATCATGCTCGTGACGTAGCTGCCATATAATCCATCGATATCAGCCGAGTGATCCTGGCCCCCCAGGAGGTCCACTATCGCTTTCACGGTCCTCACTATAGTGTCAATTAACGGGTAATCGCTCCTGGTCATGGCTCCCTCGTAATGGAATTGCTCAACCAGCAGCCGCCGGCAGAATTGCACGGCGGGTCGTGTCGGGATGGAGGTTGCCAGCGGCAGGGTACGGAAATCTGGCCTCTCCCTAAGCGTCGATAGGAACCAGGCCAAGACCGCACTATCCAGGGAAGCTATCGGTATAGTGTTAATCGTGGAACAGAGATGAGGAATCCTGAATACCTACGAGATATCAGTCGGAGGGATAATAACCAGGCGATTTCCGGGCGATGGGTGTTCCAGTCCCAGTCGGGAGGGGAGATGCGATCAACGATGTCGCGCAGTAGCTCCATGGGGAGGCTTTCAAGTCCCATCATTATCAGGATGGAGAAGTTGGGCGGCTGAAGCTGAAGGGACAGAAAATTGGTGCCTATTGAGGTGGGGGACAATCGCTGACAAGAGAATCTCGTATTCAGCAGCATAAAGTTGTTCAGATACCTAAAGTACGCTAGACCTAAACAGGAACGAGTTGCCATGGCCCTCCGTGTGCGGCGTTGGGAGAGTATCTGGTGTGTTGGTTATTGCCCAGTCACATTCTCCGTGAAGACGCCCAGTTGCAGTAAATGCTTCGCTAAAGGGGTCACTATATTTGGCTGCGAGGGCTTGACCTGAGAGTGTTGAAGGACTGTCTGTTCGAACATATCAGGAATGGTTGGTTGTCGAGTGCATGCGCATCCGTGATCTAGGCCAAATAAGGCTAGATTGTCAGGTCATAACAACGACCCTGCGCTAGCCAAAAACAACCCGAAAGCTAAAGAATTGGCCTGGGTAGCTGACCCCAGCCAATGCCCAGGCCTTGGAGCCACCCGCCAACAAATAAACAGCCACTCGGCTAGTCTACTTTGGTCGATATGGGCCAACAATCTTCTACACCTTGGGAGATGCTTTATCGGGATTGGACAAAGGAGTGTTTATCAGGAGAAAGCCAAGGCGATCTCTTGTGCAAGTGTGGCTCAACTCGCCTGAAGACTCCCAGGGTTGGCCGGGCCCCCTTTTAAATAGGATTTCCCCATTTTCACTTGATTAATTCCATTGGCTTCCATGCCTCAATATTCGAGCCAGATAAATTTAAGAAGCATCGGTCGAGAGTCAAGGCTGTCCAAGTCCCGCCATAGTTGAATCCAAGGGACGAAGAATCCCACCCTTTACAAGCTCTCTCCCCCGGGCCAGCACGTCATGCCGATGACAAGACACCAGGCGAATTGCCTACCCCCCGCAAAAGCCGAATCTCGAAAGCGAGAGAAGCGCCAGATTCTGGAAAAAGATACAACTTCCACACCGCCTCACACTTTCTAGGATGGGTGTCTTCCATAGACGTGCTCGGTCTCTCAGCCTATGTCGTTGACCGAGCTATTCCAAGGTCTCCGCTACGCGCCGCTAATATATTCAATCTATTCATGGTAAGTTGTCTCCTTTATGACAGTCTTGGGAATGGGAAGGTTAATGTAGTGGGACACAGGGTATAGTAGGAACCCTATTCACTGTTGGTCTAGACCTACACTTCCCCTAGTTGAAGTCGCGATCCAATCCGAGGCCGTCCGCGACATCATACGTGTTCGTTCTAGCCAAGGGGGTGATTTGGCTGGGGCTATGTTTGTGGCTATGGTTACATATGATAGAGTGTCCGCAAATACCAAACAATGGTATGGGGGTCATGCAGGCCCAGTGGGTGTTAAGAGTATATTAATTGGCTGTGCTCCGATGGGGGCTTTTGTTTGGTATATGGCTTTTTCTCTTGCGCCTTGATGTTGGGAATGTGTGTTTATTAATGATTCGGCTGGCATAGGTTCTGCACGCTTTCTTTTTGAAAATATCCTATTGTAGTGCTACTTCGACGATACGCGGGGCAGCAAAGGAGGAACATGTATGCGAGTTTATTGTCAATATAGGGGGGGCCTGCAAAAGGTGGGAAGATTGGCCTAATTGCATCGGGTGGCTTTGTGATGAAATAGGGCCACCGCGTTGAGATCCCCCAGGTAGACAAGGGCCACCAATTTTAGAATAGAGAGACCTAGTGTGTAGGGTACTCCTTATGGAGTTATTATCAAGAGGGGCGGTTATTATGCACACAATCATAACAGTAAAGACCGGCAGAGCTTTGCCTGTGCCACTGCTGCCAGGACAATAGAAGCAGTTCAGGCAATATAACCAATCAGACTAATGACTGACAATCTGTAATCAACAGGAAACAAGATCGTTTTGCTGCTATCGAGGGTGCAGTTTCCTGTTTAAGATTAGTCAGTGGTAAACACTGCGCAATAAGTTAGTCCTCTTGCTCTTTCATCATTTGCGAGTTATAGCAGATGAAAATACCTTTAATATCCATCTTGGCCACACCAAATCCAGTACAAGAGCCCACCTGATATTGATTTCACTCACGTGCCTGCTGGCGGCAAAAGTCATACGTGTTTTGATTAGACTGAACACTTGCTTTGCAAGCAGCATTATCTAAGTCTATTGTAATATTTGCAACACAGTTATCAGGAAGCTCTTTGCTCCAGTCTACTACTATAGGTGAATTATTAGGCTTGATATATATTATGGATGCGTTGTAATAAAACAGGCTGTAGGCGCGGAAGGGCAGGCTAGGGCTAAAGCTACTTAGAAGGTATGCAAAGTAAAAAATATAATTTACCACTGTTATAGGTTCTACCTCAATCGTACAAACCAATGATAGGACTCGGCTTGCACTCAACTGAGCACTAGCGCTTGTCAAGGCAGTGAGGCTTTCATCTTCTCCACCATATCATATTCCCCCTGAATTCCTGCTCCTTAGCAATTCCTTCTGTACGTACAGCATAACTAGATTAGTTTAATCTATGTTTATCCCATAACAGAACCCTTGTTAGCTTGATTATAAGATTAAAAGTTTATAAAAAAGTTTTTAAAAAAAGGATACTGTCTAACAGCCCAGTCTCTAATATTTAATATCTTAAGAAGGCCGCCTAGATGGCAATAAATATAAATATTCTTCTTTAATAAGAAATTAAGGTTCTATGCACTGAAAATAAGCAAAAGATAGAGAAGAAGGTAAGAAAACATGCTGTACTAGGAAATAATATTATTTTTTTTATATAAGAAGATCTCAATCATATTCAGCAGCTTAATACACATCTTGAAGCACGGGTTAAAAGACACCTTTTGGGTACAATTAGACAATGATTGGCTCCCGGTCTACCGAATGAAAGAATATGACTTTTCTTCTCTTGTCTGAATAACCATTTTTCACTCATGGCGTCTGGATGTTTCGAGGGTTCGCGGGATGCTATGATCGGTTTTCCAAGGAATAGGCGGAGAAATCCCGAAAGCCATACCCCTGTAGTACAGATTGACCACTCTGTTAGTTCCATTTACGACAGTCTGAGGGTTTCCACCTTAGACTCCTACCACTAGTGCGTCCCGGGGCAAGGCTCCAACCAGAAAGAAAGGGTCCCAGCAAGGGTAACCGGCCTACTTGATGCTGGGAGTTACTGCGGCGTGTGTACGAAAGAAGGGGAACCACAGGGAAGCAGGATTCAAACTGCTAGAATTATCAATTACTAGCTAAAACAACCTCGGGAACTTGAGGCCTGTAGACTGAGGAACTGGACAGGAAATAAGGGCTGGCCACGCAGCACGACCGGGGGAGACAAGATGGGCGGTTGATACAGCAGGAGTAGGAAGAGGTGCGGTAACAGACTCAGGAGCAGCAGGAGTACTATCAACAGCGATAGCAGGAACAACATTACGAATATGCTCAACGACCGCGGCATAGTTCATGTCATCCGCAAAGTCATCCATACGCCACACTCGCGGCCTCAGTTCACGCATCATTGATCGCGGCACGCAATGTTCCTCCCCAAAGGTGACAATAACCGGCTCATTAAACGCCCTGAGGGCAGTGCCAAACGTATCATACCAGTCACACGGCATAGTTAACATTCTCTGCATTGCAATCTCGTGCAGACTACCCTCGGAGATAGGATCAGCACCGGCCATGTTGTCATACGTCGTCATCACCAGCTCAGAGGCGTTTGGGAGACGAATCGCGGGTTCCCGATCCGAGAGTCTCCTAACCACCTCAATCGCACGAAGGCTCTGTTCATTGACATTATGAACACGACCGTGGACGTCTAATTCTTGGTACATCAGCCCAGCCGCTTTCATCCGCTCTGTAAGAGCGGGTATGCTGCTCTCCGCCACGCATATCGTTGCAGCCGTATCGTCAAACCTGGCCTGCACATAAACACCCGGCGCCATGTCGTCTAGGATCCGTCGTAGCTCCGCGCTTTGTTCCTCATTCCGTGCGAAGGTAGCGACTGACTTCACACGCCCATTCCAAATCTCGTCCGCGTCCGCCATCGCACCCGTCAAAAGGGCCACCAGGACGGCCGCCGAGACGTACGCTTCCAATTCCTTTTGTGTGTGGGCGCTGGCCACCGCAAAGGCCATGAACAACCCCCCACAGAAGCCCAGAGTTGCGGCCTTGGAGTCCCTGCGTGCCAGCCAGGATGCCTGGAGATCGTTGCTTTCCGGTGTTATCCCATCACTCATGCTCACGATCTCAAGATACCGCAGGTATTGGAGGAATTGGCCGATGATACCCAGCGGGCTAATTATCATGTTGGGAACGCCACGCTGCGTCTCTTCCAACCCGTGCTTCAGATAGCTGTTGATTTGTTCAAGAACCTGCGCTCCCGGGACCACCTCAGCCACTTCGGGGTATTCGGTGACCAACAGGTCCCAGTATTTCGGAAAGCTGGCAACGGTGTCCCGGAGAAACTGGGGGCCTGTTGCAATGCCGTTCCGAACCCAGTTCACGAACTTTGGATCGAATGTTGGGACCTGTGGTCCAAAAGCGAGAATCACGTCGTGGTTTCCATCCACGACTTGCTGGAGCTGTGGATCCATTGCTGTACAATTGTCAAAAGAGTTGACGCGATGGATGAAGCTTTACTTTTTTTTCAAAACGGAGGTAGAGAGACCGCCTGGAGACATGGAGGAGTGTTTCCACTGCTTTCTCAGAGGACCTGCCCATATCCCATCGCCTCGGTATCCCCAGGTAGGGCTAACCGGTCGATCAAATAGCCACAGCGGGAAACCCGACCACCTCACCGGTGAATACGGAGAAACCGGAGTCATCTCTCGGGAACATTGCCGCGGATCATTGTGTAGTGAGAGCCACTGAAGGGCATACGGCACGAAACAGGGTGAAGGATAGTGTTATCTAAGAGTCAGATGGATTCCTTCCCAATCGAATACCACTCACGATATGCAAGAGCCACATTTTCACTCCAAATTGGCTACCGAATGAGATCGGCCGACTCACAGGCTATGATCCATTGGGCGAACGGGAAGGATCGACCGGGATCGATTCGGTTGTTTGTCATGGGAAATTGAGCCCACGCTTCGGAGTAACTTTACGGCTCGGTCGGAGCCAGCGTGCAGAAGTCGGCAATCAGCAGCGGGTTCAAGTGCTGCTGATGTTTTTGGCTTTCCCGAAAGCTTACAGGCTACCTGACCGCTCACCTGTCGCAATTCAATTGCCACCGATTGGGTGTGATCAATAAAGCCGGTGGCCTACTTCGGTTATGCAGTGCGTGTTTGTTCGGATATGTATATGTAAATGTAATTGGTTGATACAGCACCAATGAATGACATGGAAGGCAGCTAGCTGAGGACTGGTTGCTTGGAGGGTATTTTCTTCTCCTTGAACTGAGGAGGACTGGTTCGACACGGTCAAGTTACGAAGGCTCTCTAATGGCAGCAGCAGCAGCGGCGACAAGGCAGTAATAGTAGATGCTAAACACCCAAATGCACCCCGGCTCTTCTCACGACCTCCATAATCCCCTTCACCACTGGATTCACATCCATCGTCTTGATAGGCACCTGATGGTCCCCTTCCCACTCAACCAGAACCCGACTCCCGACATCACAACAATGATGCATCAAATGCGAGTGAGTCTGCAATAACCAATCCTTCGTCCCGTAAACCTGGACCGTCGGCACCCGGAGTACCACACTCGACGGCGCCGGCGACAGGCCCCAAAAATCCTTATCCTGATCCAACCACAGCATGGGCCCAGGAGCCGACATAATCACCCCAAACGCATACTGTTCCATGACATAGCACCCCCGTCTCAACCGTTCCTGTTGCCTCAGTAACACACTCTGAGCCACCCTGGCCCCCTGACTAAAGCCCAGGATGCCAACCCATGCCCCATCCGCACCCAGTGCGTTGTCCTCCATTATTGCGGCGCTGAGAGCTTGGTCAATCCGTTCAATCACCTCGGCGTTGTTCTCTGCGCTCTCCGAGACGCGGGCCACGCCGAGGCCGGAGCATGGTCCCACGCCCAGGGCTTGGGGGAACCAGGACCGGAAAGGGCCCCATTGTTCGTAGACCCGGCCGACGTCGGGCCCTGGGGAGCTGATGAAAGGGGCGTCGACGAAGACGAGGCGGAATTTGGTGGAGAGTTGGGAGCGGATAGCTCGACATTGGACGCGGAAGATGCGGGCGTTGGTGCCGCCGCCGTGGACACAGAGTATTCGGGGGAGATGGAGGGAGGGATCCCGACGGGGGGTGGATGTTCTCGAGGAGGTCGCCATGATGGGGGGATATATCGTTGGTCTAGCGGTCAAAGAGTCTAGGGTGCGAGGGAGGGACATATGAGAGAAGGGGAAGGGCAGAGTAGGGAGGGCTGATTGTTGGCGGACACGGAGTTCGGGGACATCAGCGCAACTCGGATGAGCTGGTCCTTTCCTCCAATCGGGGACTCGCTGAGTGGCTAGCTGTATCTGGGCAAGTTTGGCTGGACTTGATTCTGCATCTTGTTTGCTTTTGCGGGCTGACCTTGCCGCTGCGGATCGACCAACCCACAGGGATTCCTTGTTTTTAAATAAAAGAATGTGCTACTGGGTATACAAACTACAAGGGTCAAATCACAGAAATGCCACCCGAAACTAGATTCGGTTCGAAGATAACAGGGACTAAAATGAACTAAACTAAAAACAAATCCTAAAGTGACCAAATCCGCGACTACGACGCCGGCAGTCTCGCATGCACCTCCCCCGACGCCATCGCAACAATAATCTTATGGTCTTCATTCTCTTCAACCTCTCCCTCCGTCCAATCGACATGCCCAAAGCCCACCGCATGCATCTCCCGTTCCCAATGCTCGGCCGACACCACCGTATGCCGCCGCCCATCCTCAAACAACCACCAACTATCCAGCAACCCGAAGATCAGATCCAGCCAGCCATACGGCACCGTCGACTCCAGCAGCATCAGGAAGCCATCCGGCCGCAACGCCTGACGGATATTGCCCAGCGACACCGCCAGATTCCGGGTCGCATGGACCGCATTCCCGGCCAGAATGAGGTGCTGCCCGTGCAGGGCTTCGGCGGGGGCTTTCTCGATATCGTGCATGGCGAATCGCATGAAGGAGTGTTGCTTTCCGAGCTCGCGTCGGGCGGCCGCGACCATGGAGGAGGAGATGTCGGTGAAGGTGTATTCGATGGGGATGTCTAGGGCTGCGAGCATGGGCAGGAGGATGCGGGTAGTGCCGCCGGTGCCGCCGCCCATTTCCATGATGCGTAATGGCCAGGAGGTCCCCGACGAGGCATGTTGCTTGGCAATGCGCACACCCAAGGTTTGGACGGTGTCTCGCAGCATAGCGGCGTGTATACAGGTGAGGGGGAAGTCGTGGTAGAAGGCTGTCAGGAGGCGTTTCCCTTCAGCTTCGTTGAAGAGAATGAGCAGGCCGTTGGTCTCGCCGCGGATGATGGCCTGGAGATTCTTTCCGGCGTAGTAGGACAGGTTGGATATCACGTCCTGTAGGGGGTACTCGCGCTTCAATTCTTGTAGGACGTCCTCGCTGGATTCAGTGGCCACGGGCGTCTCAGTGCGGGTCCAGAGACCAGATTGGTCGACCGAGATCAGAGACGCAGTCGTTTGGAGCACTTGGGTGAGGAATTCAAGGTATCGGGGCGGTATATGAGTACTGTCGATTGGTTGCAGAGATCCCCCTGCTGGCGTCGTGTGCAAGAGGATCCCAAGGCCCTCACACGCCTCGACGACGAGTGCCACAATGAGCCGGTCGGTTGCATTCATCGCCTCGGTGCGGTACCCCCCAATGCCACGCTCGGTGAGCCGTTGGTCCCCGAGTTTCTTGATCGCGCCAAAACTGTCCAGGACATCCGACTGGGTCAGCTGTTCCTCTGGCTCCGGGGACGTCGATAGCGGCGTCGCGGGGGTGGAAGCGCCGTCGGAGCTCGAGCCCGCCAGGTCATCTTCATCCACGGACTCGTCGTCAGGGGCATCGTCGTCATACAGCGTGCGGTATATGCAGTTACTGAGGTCGCGCACCGTCACCGCATCCGCCAACTCCGCATGATCCGGCTCACAGTCGAACACGCGCTGGATCTCTCCTCCGAGTTCCAGGCTCATCAACGAATCGATCCCGATATCGGCGAGAGAGGCATTGGCTCCAATCTCCGCGATATCCATCCCGAGCAGCTCAGCCACCAGCACGCGCAACTCCTGCAGGACATCCCTCTGGCCCTCTCCGCTGTGCGTCACGCCGATCTCCCTCTTGGTGTCACCCGAGGAAGGGCTCGCACTGACCTCCACAGCTTTACCCCGGATAACCGTCATATCGGTAGTAAAGCGGGTAATAATTTGCCGTAGCGCCTCCTTGGGAAATCGCTCATACCTCGCCCCCAGCAGCGCCTCCACCAGCACCCCAGCCGCATCATAAACAAACATATCCGCCTTGTACACCCGCTCGCTCACAGCCTGATGTCTCGCCAGCACATGCCACACATCACTCGCCCCGGTGACAAACGGAGACCGCACCCACCGCTCACACCCAGCCGCCGTATACAGATCTCCGTCGCCACGGGCTGTCATGCAGTTAATCGCCAGCCCGGCTACCTGCGCAAACGCATCAGCCAGCGGAACATCCACCCAACATTCCGCGTCCGGGCCCTGGGCTTTGCGGACCATTCCCATGGCCAGGCCGTCATGGCCGACCACCTGCCGGAGCAGGCGGTAGTTGGGACCGTATTCGACGGCGTCACCAAAGGCCTGGTAAACCGTTGCCCCGCGCACGATGTGTACATCCTCATTCTCATCACTGATATTCCCTAGGCTGAAGACGGACTGGTATTGCCGGTACGGCACCGTATCCGCTAACCGGGTGAATTCTGCTTTATACCCGTCGTCAGCCCGGAAGTGCATTTGCAGTTGGGCCTCCGCATGAAGGGCCCGGGACCCCGATTCCGGCGTCGCAGCCGTGCTCACCAGCTTCCAGTCCCAGGAGCGATGCGTAGCGTCCAACGGAGTAAACTCGAACCAAAAGTCCCGGGTGGGATCAATGCACACGGGGCGGTGGTTGATGAGGTTCAGGGCGAGGGGTTGCAGCTTGTCCCCGTCCCAGTGTGGGTGGACGGATGCGAGCGCCTCAACGGACATGGCCATCTGGAGGGAGGCGGGGCAAATGGGGGCCGTTTGGTTCAGGACGTGTCCGTGGACGAGCTCCGTGTAGAGGGGTGAGTGGGTGTTGATGCGGAACTTGAGGAGGGCGCCGAATGCTACTGGGCCGTTGCCGGGGTCCTCGAATCCGGCAAAGGTGACTAGGTCGCGCAGCCGTGGAGGGAGAGCCTCAGCCTTAGGCTCTGGTTGTGCTTTCTCTTGTGGCTGCGGGATACTCGGCCGTGGCTTGAGCTCAACCCAGTGTCGGGATTTGTCGAATTGGTATGGGGGCAGGAATAGCAGTGCAAAATCAGGTGTTTGGTTGCGATGATGGGACCAGTAGGTGACCGGGAGACCAGCCCTCCAGAGGGAGACCGTGGTGTCCGTGAGGCCATCACAGCCTCGTCCGTTGGTCAGATTGAGGCCGTGGAATGTGTGGCCCGCCGCCTCCTCTGCCATTGCCAGACGCGCCATGTGTGTGACGGTGGATGCGGAGCCCGCCTCGAGCCAGACGGCCGAGGGGAAGCGATCCGCGAGCCGTTGGACGGCCTGGTGGAAGTACACGGGCTCCCGCATGTGTGATGAGATGAAGCGCCCACTCCATTCACTAACTGCCCCGGCAGCAGTCTTTGTGGCCCGCTCGAGGGGAATAACCGATTCACGAAACTTCAGGCCCTTCCCAATCTCATCTAGCCGGTCCGTGAGGGGATCCACCAGGCTAGAGTGGAAGGCATTGGTCACCTCGAGGCGTTTCTTGTCGGTGCCCGGGAAGTCAGCGGCCAGGACCTCGGCCACGACGTCAATGGCTGCAGTCGAGCCAGAGAGGGTGAAACTGGTCGGGCCGTTATAGCAGGCTATCGCGACAGCATTATCGCCACACCGCTCGTTAGCGCTTGCCAGAGCCTGGGTGACAACAGAGAGCTCCGCGCTGACGGCTAGCATAGCCCCTGAGTCATCCCCCCAAGCCCTCTGGATAAGGCCGGCCCGTCTCGCAACCAGCAGCACCGTATGCGGTAGACTGAGGACACCAGAGACACAAAGTGCGGTGATCTCACCAAAGCTGTGACCGACAACAGCGTCAACAGTAACCCCACTGTCGATCCAGCACTTGGCGCTCGCGTACTGGAGGGCAAAGAGCATCAGCTGCAGTTTCACCGGGTCCTCGGTTGGCGTTGAGGAGAAGATAGCAGGGTACAGTGTGCCTAGTCCGAGGGAGCGGATGGCCTCATTGCACTCATCCAAGTGGGTCCGGAGAAGCTTGACGTTGCTGTATATCCGGCGGTCGAGGCCGATGTGGCGAGCGATCTGGCCGCCAAAGCAGAGGATCACTGGGTTGGGTTCCTTGACTGGCTGGATTTGCTTTGAACTGTCAAGCGCAGACAGCTTGGCTAGGAGGTCGTTCTTCGACCGGCAGCTGAAGACTAGGCTCTCGGGTAGGGTGCGATTGGACTGCCGACTGAGGTTGAAGGAAACATCGGCCAGGGCCACGGTGGGATGAGACTGGAGATAGCTGGTCAGTCGGCCGGCGTAGGCCTGGATAGCCTGTGCGTCACGGCCGGGGATCCAGAAGGGGAGGAGGGCGTTCTCCTCTGCCGACGTAGATTGGGAATATTGCACCGGCTGGGTGAGTACCATCGATGCATTGGAGCCGGTGGCTCCGTAGCTGTTCAGAAGCGCATTCCGCGGCGCCGACCATGGCCTCAGGGCCTGGCAGACCTCGATCTGGTCGTCGGGCGTGCGATGGATATGCTCCGGGAACCGCGTGAAACTGGCCTGGGGTGGGATGAAGTCTAACTGCATCATCGTCAGCACCTTGATCAGGGCTACCGCGCCCGCTGATGCCTCTGTATGCCCGACATGGCCCTTTACTGAGCCCAGGACAAGAGGTTGGGCACGCTGGGGTCCAGCAAGCGCCCGTCGGACGCTGTCGTATTCCGCTGCGTCGCCCACTGTGGTCCCGGTGCCGTGGGCTTCGACTAGGGATATGTCCGAGGGCGGGATATCAGCCTTCAGCAGCACGGTACGGAACAGGCTCGCCAGCGACGGGGTGTTGGGGACAAAGTGTGGTGTGATATTCATGTTCTGGTTGACGCCGCTGCTAGCAATGCGGCCAAGGATCTGGTTTCCGTCCGCAATGGCGTCGGACATGCGCTTGAGAACCACGCAGGCACTTCCTTCCCCGCGACAGTAGCCATCGGCACCCTCGGAGAACGGAGAGCAGGACCCGGTTGGGCTGAGGAAGTTGGCGGCGCTCAGACCCACGAACGGATCAGGACGGGTCATGACGTTCACCCCGCCTGCCACCGCCGCACGACACTCGTTGGTGAGGATGCTGCGGCAGGCGGTGTGGACGGCCACGGCCGATGAGGAGCAGGTCGTGTCGATGACCGCTGTGGGCCCGGTCCAGCCGAAGAAATGTGCGACCCGCGTTGGGATGTAGCTAGTGGTGGAGGTGGCGGTAAAGGGATTGGCTGGTTGGCTCTGGAGATGGGCTTCGTAGTCGTTGGTAACCACACCCACGAACACTCCGATGTCAGTGGCCAGGGTGTCGTTGGGACCTTTCTTCTCGCCAAAGTACCCGGACTGCTCCACGGCCTGGTATGCGGTCTGGAGGAAGAGCCGTTGTTGGGGATCCAGGTTGGCGGACTCGCGGGGGCTGCGCCGGAAGAAGCGGTGGTCGAAGGCATCGACATCGCGCGCAAAGTTCCCATACCAGGCCCGCGAGTCGTCCATCTGAATGCGCTCCGGCGGCACCGGCTGGTGCTGTGACTGACCCGTCTGCAGGATCTGGGCAAACTCATCGATGTCGTCAGCTCCAGCCACCTTGACTGCCATGCCGACGATGGCGATATCTGTCCCCTGTGGCGGAAGGGCTGCACCAGGCATCAAGGAGGGAGGGAGCGGCGGGCGGATCTCAACCATCCGGATGAGATGCCGTCCGATGGTGGGGAGGGTGCTGGACGGAATGCTGGCTTTGACCCCAAAGGCAACGACGGTGGTGTCCTCCCCGGGAATGGCCTGCTGGGCCTGGGTGAAGGTGCGATACCACCCTCCGGGTTGCAACAGGAGGTTTCGTATCGCCAGCTCATGCAGCCGGCCCGTCGTAATACGCTCTGTGTTGTAGACAGGGATGGGCACTCGAGAGGCCACCGCAGCATCGGGCAGCCGTAACCCGGGAATGGTGTCGTACAGGTCTTGGATCACGGCTGCGGTCCGGCGGTTCTCCTCTGAGTCCGTGTGCGGCCGTCCGGAGACTCCCAGTTCCGTCAGGGAGATATTCGCCCCGTGAAGCTGGGGTAGAAGCTCCCCAGCGGCCGCGTCTTGCACGGCGAGGGTGGCACCTCCCTTGTCATCCTCCGACGTGAGATAACCACCAGAAGCACAGGCCAGGATGCGATCAATCTCCCCCCGGATGGCATCATTCTCGGCATCCCAAGTGAGCCGGTAGAGCCGTGAGCGCCCATTGCTTGCTGCATCAGCGTCCGCCCGTGCCCCGACCAGCATCGCCAGACGCAATGCAGCCGAGATGTTCTGGCGCAGCTCATGGTCGTCACGGGCACTCGCCACGGCACAAGCGCTGAGAAGGCCCACGCCCGCCCCGACGCTAACCGTCCGGTAAGGGCCGTCAGGCCCGTTCTGAGCCAACCAGGTAGCCTGGCGGTCGGTCTTTGTTGTTGCTTCCGACGGAGTGTCGGTGGATAGATGTAGATAACGCCAGTATTGGGCGAAGTGTAGCAAGACGGCCAGTGGAGTCAAGACGACATTAGGCACCTCGGAAACATCCTCGTCCGCGTCCAGTCCGTGCAGGAGCCACTGCATCAGCTTCTGGATCCATGTTCTCCCATCCACGGCCTCCGCCGTCTCTGGGGCCTTCTCCGCCAGCATGTCCCAGTAGAAGGGCAGCGTTCCAATCGCCAGTCGAATCCATGATGGGCCCGTCGCCAACGAGGCTCTGAGTAGATTCACGGCTAAAGGATTGAGGATATCTTCCTGGGAACCAAACACGAGCACCGTATTGCCTTGTAGGCGGGTGTGTAGTGAGGAGTCACTCATGGTAGCGGTAGTGCTGAACGGTGGTATAACTTGGCGACGGGAAAACAGGGGTTCATCTCACCCGTTATAACGTCGTCCTCGGCATATGATATCGGCCTTTGCGCTATTAATGCTGGCGCCCGGGGAATCTTTACTCCTGTACCCTCCGTCACAGTTGAATCTGGAGTCTCGGGGGTCACAAAGTCGGACCCTGTGACCAATGCAGCTTATCCTATCGCGCGGAGACCGCGAAGTCCGGCCGGGTATGTTTTCTTTTTTTTTCCTCCCTGTTTGCTTGCCTTTTCCTTCCCGTTCTGAGCGTCTTATTGCGTTTTCGTGGTCCCCGATGCACTATTGAATGCAACCAAACAAGCATCTTTGCTGACTGCATAAGCCCGTGCCATCGGATCTCCGGTGCAAGAGTTCGTCGGTGGGCAGCTACAGTGCTTGTTTGATTTCTTATTCGAACGTTATAGTGATAATTGAGAAATCAGAAATTAAAAAAAAGAAAAAATGGTATGAATTTTTCAATAATGATATTCCTTCACTCTACTGCCTTTATTATTGGATTTCTCATAGGCTGACAATAGGGGGGCCAGCACTGGGAAGAAGGGTTGGTTGGTGGACACAGAGCCTGGGTATCTCTGCGTCGACACTGCTATACTGACCATCTCACTGGTGCATTAACACTACCCTTTTGTTTTTAAGACACCAACTGTATGCATAACGGCCAAGAGGATTAAAACTGATATGGCTCTGTTCCTGTCCCGAATAGCTGGGCGTAGTTATACGATAGTTGTTCGGTATTGACTTGATATCGATAGGAATGGCTTCAGATTCACTACCTAATACAACATGGCAAACCTATTAAGCCTCACACAACTCCCCAAAAGTCCCCTGCGCCTCCGTCGCCATCCGGCTCACAAGATCGAAGTCATGTAGAATCTTGTGCCTCGTGTCAAAGTCCGTCTCACAGGTCGGTCCATCCGGCCGTCCAGTTCTCCCCAGATGAATCTCCCCTTTCTCCCTCGAGTCTCGCACCAGCCACTGGGAGCGCTCGTACCGGCTCTGGTTATATGCCTGGAGGGCCGTGGTGACGATCCGGCGCTTACTCTCCCCATCCCCCTGCCGGATCTTCGACGTCGCCGTCTCCAGAACCGCAGCGAGCACCAGGGCATCTTCCACCCCCATGCCGGCGCCGCTCCCATGGTCGGGCGTCGCCGCGTGTGCGGCGTCCCCCGCCAGCGCCACCCGCCCGCGAACATAGCCGGGGACGGGGCTCTCTGCCGTGTCGAAAATGGCGTATTTCGATACTTGTGGCGGGATGGCTTGGAGAAGGCTCTGGTAGCCCTGGTTCCAATCGCGGAGTGGCTCGATCAGCTCGTCACGGTCGGCAGGCACGACGAGCTTGCCTTCGTGTTCCCAGGGGTTTTCGTCCGCGACATGCACCACGATGTTGAAGAGGGATAGGTTGTCGATCTGCGTCCTGGGGTTAGAAAATATATACCGCCACAAGGCGAGGGGGGGGTGTGTACTGGGTATGTGATCATGAATGCGCCTCGTCCGAGGTGAAATGACTGAGCCAGGGCCTTCTCACCCAGGGCTGTTACCCCCGCCTTCAGTGGCACCAAGGCCCGGTATGCAACACGATGGGCGTATCCTGCTCGAGCGGCTGGGCTGTCCTCGCCCAGGAGGAGGCGTCGCGTGCGTGAGCCGATCCCATCGCAGCCGATCACTAGAATACCATCGCCATCAGCAAGCCCCAGAGGGACAGGAAAGGAGAATGTCGACATACCCACATCAGCCTCGCCCTGACTCCCATCCGCAAAATGCAGGATCACCCCCTCCTGCTCCTCATCATCCACATACAAGGAAAGCGTCTTCCCAAATTTCACCATCCCCTCCGGTACCAAACCAGCCAGAGACAGCAGAAATGCATGGCGGAGACAACCCCAGAACTCCAATCCGGCGTTCGATGCCTCAAAGACGGGTCGGTCGTTCACATCGAGCGTGCTCCCCGTAGCCGCCAAGCCATCGTAGTAGGCCGAATGCGAGGTGGGATCCGGCAGCGACACGGCCTCGAGCGCCTCGAGGATGCGAGGATTAAGCTGTTTCATGGCCTCGCGGGCCACTTTCGAGAACCCGATCCCGGCGCCGACGTCGACCCAGGTCTCGTTGCGCTCGTAGATTGTGACGAGGACGCCGCGGTTGACGAGCCCGAGGGCGAGGACGATGCCTACGATCCCGCCGCCGACGATGGCGACGTTGATCGAGCGGTTTTCTTCCTGGGCTTCGCTCATGGTGGTCTACAAGGGTGAGGATCCGTCAGCTATGTGAGGTACAGCATGGATTCCACCGGCTATGGTTCGCTGTCTGAGCCTAAATAAAGGGGCCTGGTTGCGGGCTTTCGGAGTAATCATTGGGTTTGGCCACCAGCATTACCATTTCACGTCAGCATAAAATCGCCATCTTCGGCTCCAATTCCTCATCTAACCGGAGTGGGGGATCGTCGTGCAGGACCAGGCCAGGTCAACAACGGGGACTTGTACCTGGTCACATCGCAGATCCATCTCGAGCCCTGCCATTCTTGGATCATCCGAAACCCGACGGGTCAGAGAAACTCCGGCTAAAACCGACAATTTGACATTCCACGCCGCAAAATTAGGGTAGATCACTGCATGACTTGGCGCAAGCTCATTGATCCAAGTTTGGTTCGGCGTCCTATTGATTACCTGCATACGGAGTTCAAGTGCGGCCGCCCAATATGTCGCCGGTCCCTGTTCGCCTCGGTCGAGATTCCACCGCCTTGTTTGACTAGCTATCGTCACAATATATCTATCGATAAGTGCATAATAGTTACACTAAGCCCTTCCCTGTGGAGCTCGGAGCCTCGTTCAAGTTCAGCCCGTATAATGGCGCTGGGTGCAGGTGTTGTGTATCCTGCTGGTACCAGAAGACGGTCCATCTAACCATGGCCTAGTAACTGACTTTGTCGGCTCCGGCGGGCCGGAGAACTATTCCTGGAATGTCGTTCGTTCTGAAGCCGATCACCTGCTCCTTCAACATGCGGGCCACAGTGGTGCGCAGACCTTTGATGGAGTCAAGGTCAATTCCATCAAGTTCGCCTCCGATACCACCCCGGTCGGAGATGGCATACAGTTAGGACGGCCCATCTCTGCCTCCTATACGTGTAAGAAGGATGGGTGTACCGGCTCCATTTCCTTCGACTACCTGGTTGATGCGAGCGGGCGCGCTGGCCTGCTGAATACCAAGTATCTGAAGAATCGGCATTACAGTACTATGCTGAAGAATGTCGCTAACTGGGCATACTACAAGAATGCCCAGCTGTACGACATGGTATGGAGAAGAAGAGAGTATCGTTCTTCGAGGCTCTACATGGTCAGTTTTTTCTTTTTGTTCGCCTTCCGTAAAGTGGGTTGAGCTGACTGGATGCAGACGAGAGTGGCTGGGCCTGGTTAATCCCCCTGCACGACGGAACCGTGTCAATCGGCGTGGTGAGGAATCAGAAGATCGCCACGCAGATGAAATCCGTCGCTGAATCAACAAAGGCCTATTTTGATGAAGCGCTCCGGCTCGCGCCCACATTGAATAAGTTGCTCGTGGGCGCTTTCCGAGCCACCGAGATCAAACCCGCGTCCGACTATTCATATTTTTCGTCCTCCTACTCCATCCCCTTTGCCCGCGTGGTCGGGGATGCCGGGTGTTTCATTGACCCCCTATTTTCGTCTGGGGTCCATTTGGCTATGACTGGGGGCCTCGCAGCCGCCACAACCATCTGTGCTTCCATTCGTGGCCTCGACGAGACCACCGCCGCAGACTGGCACTCCCGGAAGGCCCAGACATCATACACGCGCTTCCTGCTGGTCGTGTCGAGTGCGTACAAGCAGATGCTGAATCAGAATGATGCCGTCCTCAGTACATCGGGCCAGGATAATTACAGCGACGCGTTTAAATTCTTCGAACCTGGTTGGTACCCCTCTGTCGTTTTTGCGCATCGTCCTCGGCTAATGTATCCCAGTGATCCAGGGAAAGGTGGATGTCACGAACAAGGTCTCGCAGGCGGACCTCTCGGCCACCGTCGACTTCCTGGCTGGGGTCATGAATTCCGATTTCATCCTGACGGCCCTCCGAATGATCGGCGATGATAAGGAGGAACCGGGGAAGAAAGGTGGGAAACCCTACCCAAGGTCGGAGAGGTCAAGCTCCTCAAGTCCCTGCATGGAATCTGGGGGGGGACGTTGGGTTTGGAGGACAATACCACCGATGCGATTGATGGTTGTGCGCCGCGGTTGGAACGGGGCAGTTTGACCCTTGTCCCGGCTGGTGGGAAATAACACAGCCACCCGGCGTGACCGGATGCCGTGGGTCAACCACCATACTTTTCTCGCTTCAAACTAGCTAAATTAATATATTCAACACTTGCCTAAGAATAGTCCGGCCCCTCAAAGTTAATTACCGATGATTCCATACTTGTAGTCGTCAACAAATTCATCCAATTGCGAGATTGTCGACCGTAGATATTTTCGAGTATTCTAAAATATACTATGTATTGTTGATTGGCGTCATACTGTTGGGGTTTTACTTTAGCTGGTCGCGTTCCATTACATTTTATATATTGAGCGGAGGTGTTCTTGCAGGAGGGTCACAACCAACAAGGCAACCCTAAATAAATGATAAATTTTAAAAGGCCAAGGAGGCGAATATTGTTATTTAAATATTGTTAAGAAAGGTTTTAACGCGTGTTTGTAAAATTTGCTGAATCTTGTTCGCGAGATCGCGTTTCGATCCAGGAACCAAAAAATAATCAGGAATAAAAATACGGACGTAAGTCAAAATTGGAAAACACTGATTAGTACGGAGTATGATACTGAAAGTCCGGGGAGAGTATGACCTGAATAATCAACCGGCGGGACACCGCCCAGATATTACAGCTGAGAGTGGTTTCAGAAACCTTCCCGCTCGCCTGGATTTAGAATATCTACTGGGACTAGCTCCGGCCGGAATGAGATGGGTAGCTCCGGACGTATGGCGAAAACGTTCCCCACAATATCTGGTGGACAGGAGTGATAGAATAGACTTAGTTCCAACAAATCATTATCGCAATTCTCACTATAGATTATTCATTCGTCTTAATATTTAAGGGTTTACCCCGTCCTACCTCAGTCCTTATAACCCCAGCCCTATTACAACACCAACAATCATTACCCAACTACTACTCAAGTTCAAAAGCAGATCACTATGGCTCCCCAGTTATTCACGTTCTTCCTTCTCCTCAGCATCTTCTCATGGTCTGCCTTGGGCCATCCTCATCCTTTCAAAGTGTACCCAGCATCCGATCCTCCTTTCTCATGTGAAGCTTTAGTAACACTATTATCCTTCCAGTGAAACTCGTGGATTGGGGGCCTTTCACATTTTGGACGGCCTGAGGTTCCCTCAACGCGGCATAATATCGAATTGGCCCTCACAGGCCCCAAGCGGAGCTTTCCAGATGCCCCTTGTGAACTCGTCGCCAAATACGGTCGCCGGTCAGAGCAACGCAGGCCGGACACCCGAACAGGCAGGATCCAACCGTGTTCTACAACAGGTATCTTATGCACTCAGCCGGCGACCCTGTTGTTGTACAAACCTCACCTATCGACGGCTGGGCGGTACGGACCACTGTTCGGCTTTCCCGTGGCAACTTCGATTCTTGGGCGGGCTTTGAGGGGGATTTATCCTCGAGCGTAGGTACACATATATCAGCTCTGGACACGATGCGTCCATTTCTTGAGCAGGCACACTAGCGCTTCATCGATGATAATCTGAGTCTTGCGGCTGAGATTGATCAAAGTGTCCGCCCGAGGTCTGAAACAGTGTCTGAAGCAAGGGTTTTTTATATTTTGGTTGCGAGGGTTAATGTCTATATGATACGCCCAGCTGGGAATTCCAATAATGTTGGTCATGATGACGAGAGTCTATCGTGGAAAGCTTGATTACTGGGCTTGCTTGTATTATTTGGCATGCAGAGAAGGGTAATGCGGCATAACCAACTTGAAGTATAAAGCAGAGTTGTAAATATATTATTCACCGCCATGAAGAAATTGTTCTCTTTCTGCTCTTGAGGACCCCTGTGATAAGCCCAAGAAATGGATTAGCGCAAACATCCTTGGTATGAGCAGCTGGGTGTGGTCACCTCAGTACACCCTATGCTCGCAGTCGGGTTCCTTCATAGTGAATGTTGCCGACGTAGCCCTTAACCATGTTGCGTTCTCGGTAGGACTGCGCTTTCTACATCATGGCGGATGTTTTCAAATGACCATTTGACGCTCCAGGAAGTCTCTTTCAGGCGTGCATGTTCTACTGAATCACTTGTTGGCCCCGCTCTGATGTCCTTGCGCTGGCCCATCTCCATCGCGGGCCTTGTCCGCCCCCTTCTTGAATTTCGACCTTTCAAGGACACCTTCGAGCCATCTGGATGGCGAATGAGACTTTGTTGTGATGATGGATGCGGTTCAGTCGAAGGCCGCTGTGGATCCTTGGATAAATAGCACTTGGTCCCCGCATCCGCCCCAGTCTTTCACATGAGCCTTGTACAACCCGTTTGCATTATACCACTACGCCACCAGACGGAATTCGGTTCTCACTTGCCAATTATTGTGGCAAATATAACATGGGTCTGACAGACCCATGCTAACAATCGCAATTTCCCCTCTTTCTGGATCTCAAAACACCTAGTTCGGCTACATGGCATGAGTATGTCTAATCCATTTCTGGCAGTACCATTGATCCAGAGGAGGGCTGTATTATCCTTACAACTGTTATCCAGGCGCCCAGTTGCGGTGGGAAAAGTCAAAGAGTCGAGTATTGCCCCACCATTGCGGATCGCTTTCGGTAACCAGCCGGCCGTCCGCCAACATCTGTCCCCGAGTGCACATGAAGTCATGGGCCGTTCCCATAGACCGTCGGTGTTTACTCCGCTTCGTGGCCGGAGGCAGAGTAGGGTAGCGCTGATCGGTCCGGTACAGAAAGCGATCGACTGGACCCTCGGGTGGTGCCAGCATCTTGCGACTATGTGCTGTGGTCGGAGGCGGGCCCTGAGCCAATCTGCACACCGCAACCCTTCGTCTGTGGGCCGGAACCCGTTGCTCGTAGACCGCAATCATGACCGACCGCCATGGATCAATTGTGAACCATCGGGGGGTCGCCCGATCGCTCAACCAGACCATGTCCGTGCTCGTCTGTGTAAAATCCCTGTCGCCGTCTTGGCAAAACATCTGGACTTTCGCAGCACAGGCACCACCGAGGCTTGGATCCCCCGTCGCGAGGTGGGTGGTGAGCGCGAAGCTCCGCCGATCCGGGCCCGGCATGAAGGCTGGTTGTTGTAAAGTCCAGGAATCGCTCTTCTGGGGGAGGGTGAGATCAATCAGCTGGAGGAGTTGGCCGTTGATCACGCTGATGGCTGCGGATTGCGTTGTCGGCCCGGGCGTGCGCGCCAGAACAATCAATAGTTCCTCCCCTGTTTCTGATGAGAGGGTCGTCACTCGGTTTGAGGGGTAGTACTTGGCCCCGTAGCACCAGGACATCCAGCTGTCTCTGCAGGCAGGCAGAGGGACCTCGTATGCTGATTTGCCTTTGGAGAGGGGGTGCGCGACTATGACGGGCGGCGAGGCATCCGTAAAGACCGCGAGGTAGGCCCATTCGTTGCCTAGGGCTAGGGGAAATTCAACTGGATAACTGCCTGTAGTACTGTGCTTTTTGCACCATATCTTCTTTCCTGTTGTGACGTAGTTGACAATATTGCTATGAGTTAGGTTAGTGGGGAATAATGCAATGGGAGAAAGCTTGCCTGAGGCTGTGCATACTAGACAATTCTAACTCCCGGGTGGGCGCTGTTGGGAGTTTTCTGGTGGGCGTACAGATATCCCTTGTCATTCATGGCGAGAAATTCAATATCCTCTGCGGGTGTGAGTAGATCGAGAACGAACGGGTAGATAGGGTATAATGATCCGCTGTCTTTGTATCCCAGGTGTTGGATGTAGACTCCTTCCCCTGGGACAAACCACGCCGAGTAACTGCCCCAGTCACGAAGTGCTTTGCATTCTCATATACCTGGATGCTCGAGGGCTTACCAAAGCAAATGTTACTCTCTATGGCAGCTTTATGGGATTTATTAGAAAATAAATACTCAGAATTCGCAAACCCCTACTGTAGTTTTTAAAGATATTAATAGCAGTGGCTGGGTCTTTCTGGATGCTAGAGATGGCATGATTAGGATAGTGCAAGCGAAGTCCATACGAGACAATCCAGCTATTTAAATAATCTCTCCAGCCCTTGCTCACACACTGACAGGCGCCGATGTCGAGTCGAAGATGATCGACGCGCATTCGAAACTCAGCCTCTTCAGGGGGTCGCTTCGACTCTCCGCATCAATTAACACACCTGGTGCCCTTTCGCCATCGCGACGTTTTGGTTTCATGGTGAATATGTGTTCTTTCGGTGGTGATGGCGGCATCGACACTCCCGCGCCTCGTATTCGACAGCCTTAAAAATGAAAAGAAATGCCAAGGAGCCTGCAGGTGCCTAATTTTGCCGTCTCGATCCGTCCTAGCGCGACAAATATTTAAATTGAATACGAGATGCTTGTCAAGACCAGGCCGGTTAGAAAAAGGCCCTTGCCCCTCCAAGTTGGGAGCTCTCGGTCGCATTGCCCATGTATTCGGCTCTCCCCACTCCATTCGGGTCTTCCTATATGTTTGCCTCTGTTGAATACTCCACGAAAGTGTTTGATCGCCGTACCCAGTTCTCTTCGTGATATGTTTATATTTACAATTCAAGCTTCCATATAATGACTGACATTCGCACCCGCTTCGAACGCCTGTTCGACTCCCTGCGCCAAACTCCTCATATCGAGGTGGTTCATGCGGAAATCGGCCCTCCTACGAGTGAGGAGGATATCCAAATCAGTCTATACCGCACACAGGGCCAACTCCCCATCGGTGTAGAAAACTTTTACCGCGCCATAGGCTGGGTGAAACTGGAATGGCGTCACACGGTGCAAGAGATTTTGGAGGGTAACATGAGTGACCATGGATATATTGAGATCGTACCCATAAAGGAGGTGTTTGCTTCTTGGCACGGGAGCATATGGTTCGGGGCCAGTGAGGGGGGGAGCGACAACGACGACGAAGTTCCTGAGGGTCAAGAATTCCGCCATGTAAAACCATTTGATACGTTTGTGCCCGAAGCATGCGTTGCATTCCTCCAACCACCTCCACGCCGCGGCAGCAGCGACAAGCTGTGGGGACGGCCCAGCGACCACGTTGCCTACCACTATTGTGGGGAGGAGCTGTATCAAACGCAATACTCTTTTGATGAATATATTGACAGACTGCTCGCCTCACGCGGTTTCTGGTACTGGCCCACCACTCTGTGCGCGGAAACGCAGGACAATACGGAAACAAGGGACTTTCGACGGAAGATGCCACTGCTTTTTGAAGATTATGATGACACCTTATTTCAGCCGTAAAAAGTGGCTGTCAATTGTACATCTGTTGACATCCTGCCTAGCATTTTGTTCAGTGGCTGCATGGGAGATTCCAGCCATGTAGATTACGCGTATTAAAGGGTACAGAGATTAAAATGACAGACTAGCGGGGCAATGCTTCGTTGGGAAACCAGATACAAAGTCTCCCGAGCTCTTTCTAAAATGGTAGAACAATAGCTTGGCTGCAAAGCTCTCTGGCTTACAAAATGCCCAGCCTAGTGGGGTTTGAAGGGTATGCATTTACAGATTGGTAAAGAGAGAACGGCGCACAGGGTATGTACGAAGGGTTGGCTAATGCTTTCAACGCTGATGGCCGGCAAGTGGAGCGGAAATTAGTGAAGAGAGCAGGAGGAAATGTCTGGGATGGGTAAAAGGTTAAACAGTGATCGCGAATGCCAAATTTTCTAATGCCATATTGGAACAAAGCAAAAAATAAAACAGGTCACAGACGTGCAAAGCTATGTACATGTGCGCCAGAATGTGATCTATCCCGGTCCAACTCCAACCCCCAAACTGTATTCCGCCGCCCACTTATTCCTTGAGAAGCTTGTAGCGGTACGGCTTGGCCGTGAAACTGTCGACAGGGAAGTTAATCGGGCGATGGTACTCGACGCAGCCGTAGGTGCCGCGGCACTCCAACGTATTGAACTCCTCATGCGAGTCGTCGGTCCAGGACTGGAAGAGCACGACATGGCCGGAGGCATAGGCGGTACCGGCGCCGAGCGTGCCCACAAAGTCTCCTTCCTTGAGGTCCTCCCAGTCAATCTCGTCGGCGATCTCGGGGAGGGTGACGGTGCTGTAGCCCTGCGACATGGCATGGAGCGCCATGGAGACGAAGCCGGAGCAGTCGGTGCGGTAGGAGCGGCCCTGTAGGTCCGGGTACGAGCCGGTCATCGAGTAGGGGACCTTCTTGTCGATCCAGAACTGGCCGCGGGTCATGATCTGCTTGCGGGTGATGGGGCCTTCGTAGGTCGAGTTGTCAGCGCTGCCGCTGCCGCCGTCACAACTTTCCACGACCATGCTGTCGGACCCGGTCTTCACGTAGTAGTCGGTGACATAGCAGCCGTCGCTGGTCTTGTCCCAGAGATAGTTCCCGCTGATGGTTTCGCCGAGCGTCTGGCACTCGAGCTGGACATCGGTCCCCTTGGCGTAGGTCTCGACCACGTCATCGCTGGTGGAGGGACCGGACCGGCAGTTGACATCGTCGGTCGTGATGAGGTACGCGTTGGCCATTGAGGCCATGGTGGCGAGGGCCAGCGCCACGTTGGTGAGCTGCATGATGGCGAGGGGAGGGAGAGAGGTGAATGCTGTGTATGCCGGGTTTTAGGGGTGATTGATAAGTGTCGTGGTGGCCAAGTGCCGTGGGGATTGCACTTGCTGTTGATGGTCTGAGGATGGGACTTGTGATGGACAGATCAGCGGTGGAAGGTTTGGAGACCTTTATACTTTGTGCGCATCAGGCCAAACCTGGAGATTGACCCTTCCTGCTGGCTCCGTGTGGCGATCTTCCCCTGATGCTGATGTTGATCGTATTCACCCTCTCGAAATATCTCCCAATTGAGGTTTCCTAGCCTTTTGGTCCCGGAATACGAGGGAGATGCTGTTAATTTTGGAAGAGTGCCATCTCCCTCGCTCCACCCGCAACCCTTTGATTGTGTGCTGGATCATCGATCGCCGCGAGATGTTTCCTCTCGAGCCGTCGCGAACATGGCCTGGCTGACCTTTTGGGTTAGAAGGAGACCCAATGCGATGGCGATCACACTCTATACGAGGGTTCTCAGGCACCGGACCCTTTGACCCACTCATTTACTCGTCTTCGAACCCTGGATTGGTTTCTAAAGATAGCCGAGCCCGCCAAGTGCTTCCCGTCGACCAATCATCCATCTCGCCAATCCGTGACAGCGGAGCCAAAAACACACCACCATCTGGCGATCCTACCCTGGAGGATGATCTTCATCATCTCCATCCAACCTCTGGGCAGAATACGATCGGGGACAGAAAGGTCCGGATACGAGGCCAGAAATAGTAGCATTTCGCCGGATGACGAGCTGCGACCGAGGGGATCCGCCGGGTCGTCTCTTCAGACGCGGCCAAGCAAGTCCGAAGAGAACACGAGCTTGCTTGGAAGGGGAGAAAAACATCCCCAGAACAGCAGAATCTGAGCAGATGTGGGTGTGAAGCCACTCTCTCCCATGCAATGCACCAGAAGGAAGGCTTTTTCTTGTCGGCTTCTTTGGAGAGACACACGATGAATCAGTCGCAGCTCTTGAAAGTGGGCGAATTCTGCACTATTGTGGAAAGCGTCATGATTCCCTTCTTTGGACTAGCGGTGCATAATGACTCCTATCCCAGACTAGCGTGAAGATCCGATCAATAATTTCAGGGGGCAGCAAATGCCCAAGCAGTAACTCCCAACCCACAAGAAGAAATCAAATTGCTCAAGAGGAGAATCATGATCCCGAGGAGCTCTGTCGCCGTATTCTCAATTCGCGACCAGCCAAACAATACGGAGTTTGTTGTCAGGTCCCACAAAGTCGCAGCTCAGCCAACGCTCCACATACGGGGCCTGAGGCAGCCGCATCTCCTGAGATGGAGACTCTGTCATTTTCTGTTATTAACTGCATCCCTTGACTGATACCTATTCTTGCTGTTTTCCGCGGTAACTTTTAGCAGCTGACTGATGAACGAGATTCCGACCGAATTTTCGACCCCGCTCTGCGCCAGGGTGCCTGATGCTTTGGTTGTTGGACCGGGGAGGATTGTAGGATTTGCGGGACCTCGCTCGAAGTCTCGTCCGGAACCAATTCTAATTTTTTGGAGCTCGGGATGATAACTAACTGCAGCAGAAATCCTGGAAATCGACACGGAGGCATGGATCATAAACAAGAAATACTACATGGTTACGAGACGAAGTTAACAACATAACTTGCTAAATTTCTAAGTTTATGACAAAATATATTTTAATTGGTAGATTCGATATAATTAACTAGTTCCCTAAATATATATCTTGGGATACCTCAGCAAAACGTGTCCAGCTAAACTTTAATATAATTTTTACCATACTGTGGAGGCTTGATTGCCGCTCACGATAAAGCCATCTGCCGCCACGGTACATTCCTGGGGTGTTTTAATGGAAGCCACGCCGAGAAATTCACACAGCCCGTGGTATTCGGTCATGGATTCCAGATAAATTTGATCTGCAAAAAGGTTGAGTTGGATCTTCAGCGCCAGTGGGACAATGGCGGCTGCGGCCCTTGTTGGGACACTGTATAGATGAATCTTCTCCAGGCTGGGGAAGCTCTGATTCTGGCGTAGCGCATAAAGGTACAGTGCGGCCTTGGTAGAAGCCTGGATCTTCGAGCACAGTTGGGACGCTTCGAATGGGCTGAATACGATCATATCCGTGACCGTTGTTTCGCCGGTCAGCGGATTGGCCACAGGCCTGTCCAGGATCCGCTCCGCCTGCCGTTGAGAGCAATCCATATTCAGCGACCCCACTGGCCGCACGGTGGTTGAAAAATCCTGTGTGACCAGGAACCCTTCCGGAAACTGAGACATGTCGAGATGCTGCGCAGCGGATGTGCTGGAAAGGGTCTTGAACGCGGGCTGGTATGCGCTGGAGCTCCGGGAGAGGATCCCGTCTGACACAAACGACAGCAGATCTGGGTGGAGATGATGTTGTTCCGGTTCAGCAGCAGGCGGCCACTGGATCTGACGCTCCTGTTCGACTTCCGGGGCGAGCTCGCGCTCCTGTTCCTCCTGGAGCTGGGCGGACAAGAAGTTGAGGTTGTTAAATCCGCGGCATCTATTCTTAATTTGTTCCAGGCTCTGGTGTCTATTGGCCTCCACATCACGGGGGGAACCGCCTATGTTGCGCAGCTAATAGCGGTCCTCTAATGTTCGAGACTCTGATTCCAAGAAGCCTGTGGCGCAGCTGGACGACATGTGAGTGTGATCATTGCCCCCACACGCTTCCTGCCATGAATCCCGTTGCCGGTAGAAGCGCCGGCCCAGGGATGCCCACAGGGGGATGCTGCGCCGTGTATCCGCCCAGGTCTCCCCCACTGCCCACCCGAGGACATCCACCATCGTGAAACCCGCTCCCTCCTTCTCTTGTTAGATAGGGCCGTCTCCGTTTACTCATATTCCACTATTACAGCCACAACAAGGAGCCGGCATGTCACGTAAGCTACAGAAACATCCATCATTCTGGCCAGTATCGTTGCATCTACATTGGCGTTTCCTCCTGAGTGCTATCGTCCCGTACAATGCAATTGACCCTATACTCACACTAGAAGAAGAGCAAGATTTAAATTTATTGCAGGTTTGAAAATTACTAAAACACAGGCGCAAGATGAGAAAACTTCCCCTCCCAATGGGACATTAACCTTGATTAAATATTATTAGAGTTGACATCGATAGGCTTGACAATACCTGCATCAATCAAGCCCTCAAAACTCGAGTAATCTTTCAGTACCCCCTCTCCATTCACTGGTGTTGTACTGTCATGCTTGATGGACCAGAATGCCCCTCCATGCAGATACTCATACCATGTGTACCTCTGGATATCGAAAATATTCTTCCGTCCAGAAAGGGTATTATTATAAGGAGCCTGCAACGTCCATTTTCCCATGAAAATTGGTAAGTGACCGGATCCAATTCGTGAAATTGCTTCCTTATGGACGGTAGATATCCCATGCTTCTTCATCCCGAAGACTCCAGTATGTATATCCATCACAACATTATCATGTCTGTCAAAGTACTGAGACCAGTGCTCCTCACCCATGAAGCAATCTTGAAGCATAATAGGTAGGCATGGTAACGTAGACTCAAGTCGCCTGATAACTCCCCTAACATAACCCACGATCCAAGCCGTACCGTTGGTAGTCAAGGTTTCAGTAGTACCGAATCCTGTTATGTTATCTGATGCCTCATCAATAGGGGAGAAGGTGAAATGTTGGGGGTGGCTAGTAGATTGAATAAACGCAAGGGCAGCATCCACAACCTTATAGGAGTACTCAAGATTGGTTGTATTATAAAACCAGTCATCATGGCCAATAGCTTCACCTGTATCAAGAGCATTCACTCCTCCTGGTAATGAAGATAGGCTGAGAATGATGTGCATGTTGTATCTTGTGATTGCATATTCTGTAATATTGCGCAGGTATGCAAGTTGGTTTCCATGATTCAGCATTGAGCCAGGTACTTCGATGAAAGCCGAATAGGGTATTGGGATACGGAGAATTTCCACGCCTTCTCTTTGTTAGCCACCATTTAATTCTTGTAAGATAGAGGATTTTGCTCCATACCTGTACCTGCTATTTTGTCAATATCATCTGTTGTGATATATGTCCCATAATGGTGCTCTAATAAAGCACTACACTGGTTTCCGAGAGTCTGGCAAAATGTCCACTCGTCTTCAGTACCTGGGGCATGCTGGTCCCATATGTCGGCGTAAAAGACCTTTTCCATTACCAGCCATCCGCCTAGGTTGACGCCATTCGCTTTATAGGTGCGCCAATCCGCATAGTCTTGACAGGCCTCAGAGGGGACACTTGTCGCTGGTGTAATGGTAATGTGCCCAGTATTTCGACCTCCATCAGGCTTCATGAAGGCAAACGTGCCTACCAGAAGGCTAGTTATAATGGTGGCTCCCTTGAGTGTATGCATCGTTCTTTGTCAATGAGGATCAAATAGTAGGGTTCAAAGATAACGCCCTATGTATGTGTTACGTGGACATTTTGGCATTTCACAGGATATTAAAGGCATTTATTATATATTGGTGCATGGCAATATTTGGACCTAGTTCAGCCCCCTTTAAGCTTTTTAACGCGTCCTGTTTCACAGTTGTATTAGTGAAACATAAACTGTACGGCATTCCTGTCATATAGCATGAACCTAATTCTGTGATATAATAGAGTTTAATAAGTCCAATCAACTTAAAATGTGTTTTTCAAGTGTATTTCTGAAACAGACGTTTCAGCATTCTTATACACACAACAGGCAATTGGGTTTAAAGTTCTCACTATGCCCTGGTATTTAGGGGCGGCCGGTTTAGGGCTAGATCATTCCCAAAAGAACTCTGACACCACATACTTCTTTAATGAATGGAAAAATAAGTATATTTTTTGCATGACATTGTTGAAACCATCCAATGTTTATGTTTGAGAAATCTTTACTAGTCTATTCTATATCAATATTATTCTCCCTCGATACCAAGGTTCTAGGCCCTTTTACATCAGTAAGAAAGTAATATTTTTGTTTCTATTCCTCAAATAATTATTAAAGCCTGATATTACTTGTGTATCTTCGAATTACTAAGACGTGTGACTTGTCCTCGACATAGACCATTGTATTTGTTCTTTAATAAGGCCATGGAAGACGTCCTAAATAATTAAAGATAATTTCTAATAAATAAGAAATTAAAAAAAAATGTAAAAATCGAGAACTTAATGTATCTTTTCACAGAAAGTATGTTTAAGAATAATAATGAATGGTACAGTGTCACCCTTCAAGTATTTAGCCGCCTTGAAGAAGGACTCGAATAGTAATAATAAATGATACGGAATGTCCAGAAGCACTAGATGAGCAGTGGTCTTAGGGATCATGGCCCACCTGACCTTTGTCCGGCTAATTTGTAGTGCCCCCCTTGAACTGTGAGCTTATACCTGCTTTTTTCTTGATACTACTTCTTCCTATGCTCATTCTAATATAATAATGCGTAGGGGTCTACCTGAATATTTATATTACTTATCTCTCTGGTATGAAGGAACATCTTAAACCCAAACAGCTCCTAGATTAATTAAGGAACCATTAAGTAATGTGCAGAAATATAGAGTTGCAGCACTATCGATCTAGCCTGCAATTTAGTATCTTATATTAGCATTAGCACCTGCAGCTACGATATCTAGATCTTATTTTGTAGAATAGAGTTGGAAATCTAGAAGGTTGTGTAAGATAGGCTGTAACCAAAGCCCTATACCAGCTTTCTCCCAACTTTTTCATACCATCAATAACTAATATAGATATTTTCACTATAGATTCTGCATTGCTTTGTTCAGAAGGTTAGGTAGATAGAGTTGTCTTTCAAGTGTTAGGCAATGAAATTAGCCTCTGTCTACATGGCTTGAAACTGCCGAAGTGAACGTCGGCAATTCCATTGCCGCATTCACCACCTCCGTACCAGGCTTAGAGAACGGTCAGCCAGAGCATAAGCTGCAGCTTTTTTGGGTCGATTGCGTGTGGAACAGCTCGCTTCATGAAGACCGCACCAGGACCGGGCAATGTACTCATTGCCCTCCAGGAGCCACTTCGAATCGTGTTTCAGACTCCTATTATTTATCTAGCTACTGGGACCCAGCACCGTTCCGGTCCGCGAAAGAGAGCGCCACCCCAAGTCATACACGAACTCGCCTAGGGAAACATTACGCGTGCAGCCGATGTCGTCTTAGAGCACTTTGCATATTGTATACGCCCGCGAGCCGTCAGCGGAGTTACAGTTGCAATCTAGCCCCGAGTAGGGGCAATCGTACACATCTGTGTGCCTCTCCGCGCCGTAGCCCGACACACGGAATGCCGATGAATGGATTTTCTCCCGCTCCAGTAGATTGGATTCCACCACTAGCAACGTGGGGTATTCCGGTTTGATATCCGGACGGAACATGCCCATTTATCGGTCTTGGTCCAGTATACTAGAGACCTCTGTATAAAAGTCCTTCGTGCTATGCCAAAAACGGTGGATCATTCGCCCATACAACACCCTGCATGACTTGTTCGTGGGCGGGAAAATATCTTCTCTGGGGCTTAAGGGGGCGATTTCAGCAAAAATTGCCAGGCTGCTGGGGCATAGATGATCAGAGGATCGGATGGAGGTAGAGTGAAGGATCGCGAGTGCTTGTTCCGCTCCGGTCTTCTGTGTGAGGGGGTTTGGCTTGCTTCATCAAGACCCCATCCCACTGTTAGTAAAGACTCATGGTGCCAAATCCTAGATTCACTCCAAAAGCAACAAGTAGATATGCCTGCCGATGTAGACTTGTTGCTCTGAAGTTTCTTTCAGCGGCTCAGCCGAGTGGTTCGAATGTCGAATAAATTTGCAGCATAGCCTCGCTCGATGCAGACCCCGCTCACCTCATCCCTGATACGGACTAGTCTTACCTTGATGTGAAAACAACAAACATTCCGACCTCACCTCGGGGCAATTGACTCGTATCCTTATCGTCGTACTCTCCTCCACCTGACATTCCCCACAATCCTGGGCCATGGCTTTCCTAGAGTAACCCCCTCTTACACCTTGAAAATATCCGCCTTATCGAGTCTTTCCGGGTAGTGTAGTGTATGCTAAATCAGGCTGCATACTCCCCGTTTGGAGGGTGCAACAGCGCTGTGGAAGTACTTGTGGCTTGAGACTGGTCCCCTCCAGGGACTCTACACCTATTTCATGAAATATCTGCCTTCTTTGGTCGAAGATAGCTTACTACAAGGATGGATACGCGATTACAGGCCGTAGAAAAGGTTGGTACACTGCCATATTATTAAAAGACTTGTTTACACCCGAGCCGGAGCTAAGCGAAAACAGGCAGGAGGACCGGACGCCCTCTGTGCAGAATGCCGCCGAATAGACTAGAGCTGGCTCGGAATCCAGAAGCGCCGGGACACCCTTGGAAAAAAGTTTGATTCGCGGCACACGCTTGCGGAAGCCACAGCGTGTGCGGCCACTTGTTGGTTCTGTGGGTGGCTGGTTGCTATGGCAGAAGACGAACATCATGATGTTACCGTGGCTAGTCGAGTTAGGATTTGGATGGTGGGAAGTGAGGTTCCATTGCTGGAGCGTGAGGGGTGGCGGCATGATGAACGCGATAATCTGCCTTCACTGTACCGGGTAGCTATAGTCTTCCAGGAGGGGTATGTGGGTGGTCGAGAGTACGAGAGAGGCTTCATCCACAAGGCCAGTGGGACTCGGGGCCCTGTGCACGTTTCCTATATGCTTGACTCCTGGGCCACGGTGGAAGCCGAGCCCTACACTGCACGACTGCGTCCGGTTAAGGCTGATACGCGACTATTCGAATTCTGGAAGGATTACTGCATTGAGGAGCATGGGAACCTGTGCGAAATGAGCGGATGGGCCCTGAACCGTCTGCGGACGATGCCCTCCATTCGGTTGGTGGACGTTCTCGGAGACTGCGTCGTCACTGTGCCTGCCTCCGAACATGTGCGCTGGGTGGCGCTGAGTTATGTTTGGGGCGAGGCCCAAAAGCATGCATTGGTGGCGGCAAACTATTCATCGTACCACCTGCCCGGGGCGCTCGGGTCTCACAATGTGCCTGCGACAATACTCGATGCGATGACGGTCACCAGGGACCTGGGGGAGCAATATCTGTGGGTGGATTCGCTCTGTATCATCCAGGATGACGAAGAGGATAAGCGTTGTTATATTCCGGCCATGGAAATCATATACGGACAAGCCGTTGTGACCATCATCAACGCTGGTGCAGAGAAAGTGTCCACTGGCATTCCGGGTCTCGGCCACGGCCCTCAACGTACCGCCCAGGATGTCTTTACGATCAACAACTCGACGGTTGCGGTGTCGCTTGATGAACCATATTATGAGACCGAAGCGTAACTGAAAAACACAAAATGGAATACTCGAGGATGGACGTACCAAGAGTGCCTCCTGTCGCGGCGATGTTTGATATTCACCCGGGAGCAAGCTTACTGGCAGTGCCTTCAGGCATCTCTATGCGAAGACGCAAACTGGGAACAGCCCGCCGGGAAGCAACAGCCACAGATATACAGACACTGTCTTGGCCGAGGCTCGGCCAATGAGATAACGATGGGGGCCTTGTTGGGGACTGCATCTACCCACTGGTCCAAACTGTACTCACTAGCCTTAGAGCAATTCCGCCAGCGACAGCTCACCTCAGACAGTGACCGGCTGGATGCATTTACGGGTGTTCTTCGGATCCTCGAGCACACCAGGGGACAGGAGTTCTTCTGGGGAATGCCGAAAAGCCGCTTCGAGCTTTCGCTGGCGTGGGTAGGCTACGAAGCTCTTCGGCGCAACACCGCTCGCCAGACCATCGCGGAGGGTGCTGAGGCTGTTTCCTGTCCCTTTCCGAGTTGGTCGTGGACGGGGTGGTTTGGATCGATCGAGATGGATGTCGAGAACCTTCTTGTTATGTCTACCCTCCTACCGCTCAGGTTCTACCACCTGGGCGGTGGTCGTGTCCCAATCCCTCACAGACCTCGACGGCGTTCTCTCACAGTTCCACAACGATCAGGTTGTTGTCCACGGCAGAGAAAAACCGTTTCCTCCCTATAATCGTCCCTCAGACCATCCGTGGATGGACACAACAAGGACCGACATTACCCCGCTTGACATTCCGGAAGCCATCCGTTTCTGTGACAAAGCTCCATCGCTTCTTTGCTTCTGGACTAGCACGGCCATCCTGGAGATCTCGCAGGACAGCCAGAGATCCAAAGTCAAGCCCGTTGGAGACAACACTACGCTTAGTGAGGGACAGACAAGGGTTGGCGGACTCCACACCTGGCGGGAGCCACGGCTTGCGGTTCAACAGGGCAAATTTATCGTGGTTGGTGCTGACCACCTAAAGCTCAGTGAAGAACAACGATTCACTCTAAAGCTAATGTTGGTCGAAGAAGACGACTCTGGCGTGTGCTACCGGTGCGGTATCATTGTCAACGTTATAGCATCAGCCTAGGCAAAGTTGAGAAATCTCAAATGGGAGATCATTTGTTTAGGTTAGGGTTCCGAAACATGTCGTGTCATGATGAAGCACCTGGAGTCTGATTGTCTGTTTCTTCGAGGCACGATTGAAAGACTTTGCATTACTCTTTCGTCGGAACGGGAACCCAAATTTAAGCTCTTCATTACTGTCCCAGACCCAATCCATAGTACCATATTCACTTATTCATGATGGCCACATGATGCCCCATGGATTCGCCAGCGAAGAGAAAACAGAGTGCCATGCACCTGTGATGGGATAATAACTAACTTTATTACGGATGAAAAAGAAAATCCTGGAAATCTACACGTAGTCTCATATTGTAAAGAAAAACCCTATCTTATTCGCTCACGACCCGGTTCAATGGCCGGAAGTGCACCATCAACGGCGGTTTTTTCCACAGCTGCTTCAGCCTCGCCTCGTCGATCCAGTCCACATTCTCCTCGGCCAGTTCCCAGTCAAACGCCAGGACCGCCTTGGCCAGCGCGATCCGCATCTCGACCCACGCCAGGGTCACCCCAATGCACATGCGGGGCCCGATGCTGAAGGGCACGGTGTACGGCTTAGTCAGGCCGTCGCACCATCGCTCGGGTTGGAATTTCTCGGGGTGCTCTCCCACGGTCCGTGCGTCTCGGTGGATAGCCCACACATCGGCGGACACGTACACCCCGCCAGGTACGAAGGTGCCATCAACAGTTTCACCGCCGACCGGACTCACCCGCGGGGGCCCAACCGGAGAGGGCGGGAAGAGACGCATGGTCTCCTCCAGCACAGCGTTCAGATAGGGCAGTCGTGCGGTAGCGTCGCCAGTAACATCCGCGGGGCTCGCGAACGCAGCACGCACCTCATCCCGAAGCCGAGCCAGGCAGTGCGCGTGGGCCGGTTGCGAGAGGTACCAGATCACAGCCGTGAGGGCCGTCGCACTAGTCTCCGCCCCCGCCGTCAGCATGACCATGGCCTGGTTGGCGAGCTCCGTATCCGACATACCCCCCGCGCGAATGGCGTGTTCGAGAAAATCATCGACCGGGGCGCGGTCCCCAGTGGCGTTGCTCCGGGCTGGTCCGGCTTCAATGCGCTTGCGGGTTTTGGCGAGCGTCATGGCGCCGTGCTGGGTGATGGACTCGACCGCAGCTCGTGCAGTAGGCGAGATATACGGCATCCAGCGCAGCAGGGGCCCGACAATCGCGAGCCGTTTGCGCAGGTTGAAGATCGAGCCACTATAGGTGGCGTCAAGCAGGATCGAGACCCACGGGTGGCTCTTGTTGTCTCGCGTCGCGTTGAAGGACTCGCCAAAGGTAAGTTCCCCAATAATATCAAAGGTCAGCCACTCAAACCACTTCGAGACGTCGAGGGCGACGGCCCCACTCGCGCCCCGGGCCGCCAGCTGGTTTACCCAGAGGTCGACATGGGCGTGGACGATCGGTTCCTGCGTGCGGATGGCCGAGGGGCGGAACTGCGGCGCAAACATCTTGTGCTGGCGGGCGTGCTCGTCCGGGTCGATCACAAAGGCGATATTCGGGTGGCCATTGTCGTAGAACCGATCGGACTTGGGGAACAGCTTGCGGGTCTTGGAGGGGGCGCCGTAAATGTCGCGAAACGCCTGCGCTGTGGCAAAGGAGAGTTCGTTGGGCGCGATGCGTACGATGTCCCCGTATCGGTTATGTGCTTCCTTGATCCTGCGATTCCAGAATCCGCCTGTCCACGCTGATGCATACCACAGCTCTGAGACGGCAGCGAGTGACGGGCCCGGGTATTTGGCCAGAGGATGGAACCAGTAGAGGTAGGCATAGGTCGCCAGCCAATAACTTGAAATCAAAACAGCCGCGACCTCCACGAGGGCAGCAGGGGAAAGTAAAAGAAGCGTTTCAAGTGCCATCACTGTCCCCTGATGGTTTGCACGAGATTACAGTCGTGTCCACAATGAGGAAACAACCATGGGCAGACCAGGAATAATATGAGGGAGAAAGGTTCCCGATGCGGAAGACAACACAACCCCTGCACCTCGTTCCTTTGTTCCTCGCGAATCCCCACCCTGCTTGGCATGACGAAGCACACCTTTCAGTGTGCCAATCAGGGGTCTCCGATATTGGCCCTCGGTGACCACTGCAAATGCCTGTGGAGGGGTGGGTCGAGCCGTTTCACCAAGCAGGGCAGCTCCTCATCCTTCGCATCCAGAGACAGCCGCACATTCGCCATTATTAACGGGGCTCCGGGAGGCGGGCCGTTGCCAGGTCCCGCAGCCTCGTTCAAGCGTCCCACTGCCCGCCACAGCCGCCGCGAGATTGGCCGTTGGAGCCGCCAGGAGTGGAGGAAGCTCTAGTGGCACGATGCCCCGCTCTGCGAAGGAGGCTCCCCCCTCTCACCTATGCCTGTTATCAAATATATCCTTCATGGATGAAGAAGGTGTTGTTCTGCAGGGCTCATTATAACACTCGCTATTCCGTTTCTCAGTTTCGCTGTCAGTCATGTTGGTGATGCCGCAATGGCGGGGACGTGTCGAATTTTACTTTCGTGGCCCCCAAACCCAGCAGGATGATCCCTTGATCCATCGAAAAACTAGGAGCCCTAGTTGGGCAGATCTCCAGCCGGTTGGAGTCCTAGACCCTTCCTGACACATCTTGGCCCAAGCGATCGCTGTCCGTTTTCCCCCATCAGTCCCGGGAGGTACTTTCGAGCCTCTCATCCTTGTCGAGGGGGCCGAGGCTTTCGCGGAACACGCTTACCGACCCTAAGAAAGCCCTCAGATGCCCATGAAAATCCTTGCTCGATTGTTGGTTCATTGTTGGTGTCATGAGTCGTGCCAACCGGAATGCTGCCGATCAATATTTCGACAGCCACGATGTGCCAGGGCCAGGATCCCCCTGTCGCCGTTTATTCTGTGTCGAATCGAGTTTCCGGGATGAAATATAAGGAATCGACTATTTCTCGCGGGCTCTGCACCGTTTGTTTACCGTTTTCCCCCTGTCCGGGCGTAACCTGCGACCGACCCTAAACCCGACATCATGGCCTCGTCCACGGTGTACATGGCTGACCCTCCACCGGGCGAGCCACGATTCCCGGGTGCAAGCATTCAGGCCAACATGGCGGCCTGTGCCATCGCCACCGCGCTGATTGCCCTAGCCATTGTGGTGCTCCGTCTATATACACGCATCTTCCTCACCGCGGCCCGGTTCCAGGTCGATGACAGTCAGTGGTGACCTTTCCTCCATGAACTTGGACTCAGAGAGCCAGGGATGAGCTAATCTTCTTTTCTGAGCTGTAGTCTTCGTCTGCTGCGCTGTGACCTGCTCCATCATCCTGATACCGGTCTCGTTCAAGAGTTTGTCTTCCCGAGCACTCGCCTTCTGGTGGAAATATCGCGATATATTTGACGACTAACTCGACGGTGGAACAATCTAGTCATGCAAGCCGGTGTCGGTCTCCATATGTGGAACGTCACGATGGCCCAATACAATCCAGGCCTTGGGATTGTAAGTTGCACTCATCATAAAAGTTACTCTCGCCCGCTATTCTACTAACCACAAACCCAGTGGACCCTCGTGTGTACCATCTTCTACGCCTGGGCCGTCGTCTTCTCCAAACTCTCCATCCTGGCCTTCTACCTCCGCCTCTCCCCCCAACGGTGGTTCCGCATGGTCACGTACGCCCTCATGGCCGTCTGCATGTGCTACGTCATCATCTACACCTTCCTGTTCCTCTTCCGGTGCAACCCGATGGCCAAGAACTGGGACATCACCATCACGACCGGCACCTGCGTCGACACCCGCACCATCATGACCGTCTTGAGCGTCGCCAATATTGTGATGGACATCCTCACGCTCGCGCTCCCAATCCCAATCATCATGCGGCTCAACATGCGCCTCGCCCAGCGGATCTCCGTCGTCCTGATCTTTTCCTCGGGTATCTTCGTCTGCGCCATCGCCATCCAGAGAACCGTGCAGATGCTGCAGGCGCTGACGTCGGTGGACTACACTTGGGATATCACTGAGCAGTTTTACTGGTCGTATATCGAAATCAACGCCGGGATCCTGTGTGCCTCGGTGCCGGCCTTGAAACCGTTCGCGAAACGCCACTTGGCCACGGTGTTTGGGTCCTCGGGACGATATCAACCTGGGAATGGTGCGTCAAGTGGACCCACCGGCCAGGACACGGATCCTATCATGCTTCGAGTGACTCCCAAACGCTCGAGTTATACCCGCTTCTAGTTCTAGGTCCGTTAGTTATGAAGTGCTCGATCCCTGTGTATATAACTAAGCCTATATAGACACCCGATTCGGAGTGGTTAGCTACCGATTGTAGAAACACAATATAACCAGTTTTATTTATTCCCTAGTAATTCCGGCGATCTGTCACCTTGCTCGAGAAACCACCAGACCCAGACTTATGCATTATTTGGTCAGGTCCAAACAGTTCAGATATTATTGAGCGAGACAGTGACTCCCACATGTTTGCATTGATGGAACAACTCACTGTCCAATGTAATAGTAAGGGCCCCATCTCCCACCCATAGGAAGAAGTCCCCCGACTGTCTGCATCCAGTTAGCCTTAATCTTGGGCCCCGAAACACCAGGAATCGTCTGACCCATCTGGACTCAAGTTAAAGGTACATCACACTAGGTATTAAGATCAGTTCTCCGGATATGATCTGGATCTAGAGGTGGTGGCTCGTGCATAGCTTATTTATGCAGTTGTGCATCTTTGTGGGTGCTGTCAAAGTCTTGGCATCAACGGTTCCCCGCACTAACATCCATTCGGCAAATGCACCTTCGCTTCCGAAAGACCCCTGCGACGGAAAGAGAGCTGTCGGGATTTGAGGCAATCCAACTTCGTCCACTGAACAAAAGAAAGTAGAAGCCACATCTCACAAGCCAAATGGGATGACCATTTTGTGCGATACAGTGGTGAGGAATCGATATTCCAAACAACCACAAACCAGCTGTGGATGCGGCTATGGATGCGGCGCAGCAAGGCTGTATTGTGGTAAGCCACGTCCGCAATGACTCAGGTGGATTTTCGCGAGGACCCGCCCGATGGAGTTATTTCCAACATTAGCCTCTCCTCTTTCACACGGTATCACCATTGTGATTGGCTCTGGATGTGTGCCAAGAGTGAAAGACAGCGGTTAATATATAGCTCCTCGCTTGATTTGACACTTAGTGGTTAGTGCCGCGACCACCCGGATCGAATGCCGCCTTGAGCTGTTGGCCAAATTGTCCCCTGAATCCCCCCCCTCCCTTTTCTTTCCGGTGGACCCTTTCTTGTTTATTTGTCTCTGTTCACGCCATCGACACGACAATGATGCCATCTTCCAATCGATTTGAGGGTTTCCAGAAACGATAGGCCCTGCGTCAAAGGTCCCATCAGTGAATGCACGCCATGGCACTAAAACATTTATTCTTGAGCCTCCTCGCAAGTGCCACTCTCTGGACGCCAGCGCTTAGCATCCTGGTGACCAAGGGATCACCCTGTGCCTCGAGTTGTGGAATCAAAGGAACCGCCCCTTCAGCATTAATCTGTGACGATGATGATTACACCACCACTCCAGCAGGCGAGGAGATGGTCCGATGCCTCCAATGTGAAAGCAGTAGCACAACCTATATTACGGAGCAAGACAATGATCTCCTTTGGTTTTTATGTACGTGGTCACCCGGATGTGGGAACTCGGCCGTTTTCGTTACTGACTCATCTCGACTCTGGACAGACAATCAGAAATACACGATAGAGACCTGCCTATACAAGACAAATCCAGCCAGCTACCTCTCCCCTTGTGAATCAGCCTGTCTTCCACTGGAACCCGTATATAGGACCCATTGGTGGGTGAAGGGAAAGATACAACTCCCTATATATGGTTATTGCAATGATACCTTTTCATCCTATGTCGAAGATTGTGCCACCTGCATGCGGTCCAAGGAGGGTACCCAGGTGATTGCTAATTGTGAGCCACTCTCTTTCCCAGCTCCTCCTTTCACGAGAAGAGAAATACGCTGACATCGCGGATTTCCTAGTCCTGGACACCATGAATTCCGCCTGCCAGTCACAACCCGTAGCCGCGGCAGGAGAGCTTGTCGACCTTCCTCACCTCAACTTATTTGCTGATTCTGATGCCGACAATACCCAAACCACAACCGCCACCGCAACCCCGACAGGAAAAATGTCGCCGTCCGATACCGGACAATCCTCCACCCTGGCGACGTCATCCCCCATACCATTGCAGGAGTCGGACACAAAATCCTCGGGACTCAACACGGGTGCGACCGTCGGCGTCGGTGTAGGCGCGGGCGTTGGCGGCATCCTCATCGCAGGAATCATTGGATTCATCTGGGTTCGCCGTCGAAGGAACCATCAAATATCCCAAATGGCTGCGACTGCTGAAGTCGTGCCGGAGAAATTTCCCATCACGCCACCCCGGGAGCTCCCTGCCGACGCGACGGCCATCCCGGTTAGCGAATTGCCGACACCAGACACTCCCATAGCTCCCATAGATAGGAGAATATAGATGCATATCAATGTAGCTGAATTATATTATCATTTAGAGTCGCGTGTAGATGTCCACATTTCTCCCTTCATCTTTGGACGATTTTAGTATAGCATATTGACCAACCCTGCCGATCAACTGCGGGAACCCAGAATAAAGAATAACTTGTACATATATGACAACCCCTGCCTAGACCCGAAATATCACTCCAGAAAAGGGTGATTTAAAACCACATTACAACCAAAACACCCACTAACCAACTAAACAGTATCACACGAGACGGCCTCACCATATAAGCCGCAGAGAGAGGCGTCAGGAACACCTCTTCCTCCCGAAGTACCAGACTGGAGTAATGTACCCACGGCCCAGATGCATTCACACCGGCATCTGGAAACAACACTGTGACAATAGGGGTAAAGCCCTGGACCAGCGCCTTGTATAATGAGGTCCCGGTGTAGGCGGACTCTGTATTTGACTCCACAAGATAGAGGGTATTGCCCAGGCTCCCCTTGAGGTGGCATGGTGTGGACATCGATCTGCTATCCCCAATGGTGAATGCTATGCCGGTCGTCAGTAGGCGGTTCTTTTATAAGGTATATAAAATAGTTTCCAGCCTCCAGATTTCGGTCCGGAAAGGATATAGGGATGGTGATTACCTTTAACAGCATGATGACTGAGATGCCCGGATGAGATGTATGGACTTAAATGGCGTAGTGGTAATTCCCAGCAACCCACTGTCCGAACAATTGGGAATCATTTTGTTGTGGGCAGAAGGGGGAGTCACTTGTTTTAGGAAGTGGAAGCTGATTGCGAGAAAATTGTTTAACAGCTAACAATTAGGATATGATACCGAGCTTGGATTGAAAGATAAACTAGAAGAAATAGCTGAGAGAAGTTCTGCTTTCTTTTTCCATATATGGTGGGGGATTGCCCAGTACTTCAGCCATTTAATCAGTGTGAGGGGGCGCAGGGTTTACTACATTCACCAACACAGACGAGAAAACGCCTGCTGGTACTAACATAGTGTACTCGGTAAGGATTCGACCAACAATGAATCTCCTCCAAGCACTAATCATAGCAAAGCATATTTCTGTAATGGCTTGAACCCTAAAGCTTAAGAAAGCCCAAGTCTGACAGGTTGTTTTATCCTTGTTGTATTCCCAAGTAGGCCTGGCAGATCACAACCGTTTGCTATCAGATTGCCGCCAGTGTGGACGCTTTTAACACTGGAGACTACCCAACCAACTGTTGCCAGTGTATGGTTGAAACACGGGAGATAACTAATTCTGCCTGGGAACCCGCCAACTATCATGATGGTATTCCTTCTTTTTTGTTTTTTTGAAATCACACTACAACCCCACAGCCATCGTGTTGGAAAGAAACCCCGAGGCACATTCAACACGCAGGACGTTGGTTTTAAAAGCCCAATAAAACAATCGTCTTCATCATCCCCTTCTCCTTCCCATGCTTAAGATTACGCATATGCCTGCTACAGCCCGCCTAATATATAACGTCTCTGCTATTGCTAGTTCTTCTTATTATTCAAAAAAGCCCTACTGGTTTCGGTGAGACTGGATTCGAATAAACAAACCACATTATACAGTCATTATACCTGGGTGTCAACAACCATTCTTCAGAGAGAGTAATGCTGGTTAAGTATTTCCACACAAGATTCATGATTACGCATTTTGGCAAAGTCCAGCGCCGAGTGGCCCTCTACGCTCTCAATACAGACATCTGCACCCCGTTCAAGCAACAGTTTCAATGCTGCTGTTTGTCCACATCATGCTGCTTCGCTGAGCGCATTCCTGGGCGCAATGTCCAGCCCGTCGGAATCATCTGGGATATCATCAATATCTGCCCCAAGAGCTATGATATAGGTAATCATATCGGTATTTCCCCCCTTGGCTGTCATGGACAGTGCATCACTGCCCTTTAATCGTGCACCTGCCTTCATGAGAGCGTCTACAATTGGTTTTGATCCCACCCGTGTAGCCAGCCCAGACAAGAGTGCCCTCCACTGTGGACGTTTGCATTTGGATCAGCGCCTCGCGAAAGGAGGAAATCCACCATGTCCGCATTATTCCAGCATATTGCAAGCCTAGCACGAGATATATTAGACACCTGGAAAGTCACACACCATGTAGGGCCCATCAAAAAAACCTACCGGACAGCATCCCATGTATGCCCCTCACGAGTGCTAACATTCCACCCCTCAGCAATCAAACAGTCAAATACGTCTTTGCTCTTGCCCCTCATAGCGGCCGCTACTATCTCTATAAATCACAGGTGAGTGACTGATTGTAGAAAAAAAAAAGGGTGAATATGCTCCGCTCACCTGGCATCCCTACAAATAAAAAATAAGTAATTATCTGTATGTAGATGAGAGCAAATACTCTACTTACCTGTGAAAGGTTTACCTTCACGATCTAGGAGACCCAGTGCCGCAGGATGGTTATAGCGGGCGGCTTCAAAACACGCAGCAATCTTCTCTAAACGGGATTCACCGTTGTACTCGACTCTACGCTGTCCTGCGCCCTGGGCCAGTAATAGACGAATTTGATTCGGGCGGCGTGCACAAGATCCCCCATGATGATACTAGGCTGATGCAGCGTCGAGTGTGGTAAACAGAGAATGGGGCGTGGCTGGTGTCTCTGGGCTGAGATAATATCTTGTAGCAGGATAGTTTAGAGGTAGTGACTACAAATTGTAACTCCCCCAGCATGATGAAAGGAGCCTTACTATATAAGCGCCTGCCAACTCCCAACATCTCCAGACAGACACGTATTCAACATTCCAGCCGCCCGGGACGCAGCAGGGTTTATTGAGGAGTTGTCGTGCAACTTCTTGGGGGTGTTCCAGATAATTGGCCTGTTGGCCAACAACATGATGTGCGCCCTGTTGTAAATCCAAACTTCACCCAAACTCTTTTGAGACCAAATCACATCGCCCTGATAATAATATGGGGTCCTCTCTTTGGTGGTGATCATCCCTGATTCGTCCCGGAATCCAGCACCCAATTGTGTCCCGATTAGGTAGGGCGTGTCGGGGTGCGTCGGAAATTCGGAATTAGGCACCAAGGCAGACAATCTTCCCAGGAGCTTTGGAGCGCGCTAACCTATTATAGGCGGGATTCCTACTCCTCACCACCTTCACGAAGACACCTTTTTCCACTCATTTTGTTGCAAATCATAAGGCTGGTATATTTTATAATGACCCCATGTGGGCGCATCACGGGCCAACCTCCGGAACATCTGTTCTGTTGTGCCCTAAGCAACGGTATCAAATCGTCACCAAAGACTTTCGGATACATTGGGTGCGGTTATATATAGTTTTAAGAACTTCTGGTAATACGTCCCCATCATACTGTGCGTACCTTAGTACCATTTTGTTATATAGTAGAATTTAGAGAAGGAGAAGCAAGAAGTAAGAAAGCACAAACAAGAATAGATGAGGTAGAAAGGAAAGGAAAGACAAAGCACATGTAGCATGTGAATAGAGAGATACCACGCCCAATGGATAAGGACAGCACATCCACTTCTTTACGTGCATATCCCTCTAGGGAATCTAAGCCTTGAAGAAGTGGGGGAGGAGGTCCTCCAGACTAATCTCTATATTGGAGTACAACTTTGCGGAGAACAGATCAACCAAGCCTATAATTGGCAAAACCCCATCAACATGGGTTTTGTTTACTGCCCAATTGATTGCTGAGGTTTTACTATCGTATCTAAGGACAAGTAAGTCAGTGACAGTGCTTCAAAACACCATTGTAACTAGAACATACTGCTCAATTGTAACAATGGTGTCCTTTCCGCTTGGATATGACCAAAGGGCGGTCTGGCCAGCAGGTTTCATTGCTCTGAACGCTGCCGTTTGCTTATCAAAATATTCAGTGGCCTAGCTGGTTGATTAGAGACAAAATACCAAACGAATTTCATTTTGGTTCTGTATTACCTCTTGCATCTTGCCAGGCAGGGCTTTCATAGTAACAGCCATGTTTACAGCATGGTTAGGGTTGAATTCCTCTGCAAAAGCGGAGGAAGTTGCGAGGAGAAGGAGGATACTCCGGATATTCATCGTGTTGTTAAAAGAGAATCGTTAACTGATAGGAGACCCGGAATTGGATGGAGTTCGTGTCTCATCCCTTAAACGGGGATTAATCGAAATATATATTCGGATTTATGATTGTTATTTCTTTCTCTGCAAGACTCAAAATTTGGTCTTCATTAAGCAGCAACCATGGTTAAGCAAATTCAACTACTAGTAGTACTCGCTACACGCTACTCGGTAAAGGAAGCAGGTACAGTTGGTCCATGACATCGGTAAAATGCAGGGCGGGGTTTTGCAACCCTTGTCTCCCCGCCTTTTTGTCTTGAAGAGTAGTTGAAAGCCTGAAGAGGTGGCCTTTGGCTAGCATTTGATAATCCCACATGTAGCCGCTCTCCTTCCTGCTAATACCCCGTAACCAACCTTTTGGAATCCTACCCTGAAAAGCTATGCTCATGGATTCTCCTTAGCCGAGATGCTTCATTTTTGAACTGCACCCTGTTTGGTTATACGTCCTATGATTCCTTTGCCGTGAGGATCAACAGCTTTACCTACAGTTACTCGAGAATATCCCATGCCAGGGCTTGGAACGGCATTTGATTGCGTCGATTTCCCCTCTGACAGAGTACTAGGAGCAAATACACGATTGAAACAAGCAGAAATCATGGAGCTAAAGTACATTAAAAATAAATAGGTGGCATAACCAATAATCATTTTGTTGATACCGGCCCAGTTACTAGGATCAGATCTCACTATATTCATATTTCAAATGTACTAGAAAGTCTTCTAAAAAGTCTAGATCACGCCCCATGAGAAATCGAAAGGAACTTCGCCTGCTGTTCCGCTGCTTGAGATCCATCCTCAAAGTCATCCTCATCCAAGTCGTAGTATCCTAGCGGTGCTTCGTCCCGGTGCACAATCGCAAAACACCGACCTTGATAACCAGTTACATTTAACACTCTACTTGGAACACTAGTCTCAACTTACCATTAATTGTGGAATCCGACACAATCCGAAGCATAGCCCCGGCCGCGTCGGCAGCATTGGCAAACTTTACACCCTTGCTCTTGATAACTTCCATAATCCGTGAGGTAACTAAGTTTGTTTCCACAAACCTATCCAGGAAGTCAGACCATTGTGGGAGTGAAAAAAAAAAAAAAAAAAGGGAAGCCCACCACGGGGCCAAAGCGCAGGCACGAATCCCATCAGTCACGGTACTTCGACGGAGGCATCGCATGATCGCCCTCGCAGCGAACTTGGACATCATGTACACCAACCTGGCCGGTACATCGGCATATCCCGCCGCACTGGAGATAATGATAAAGCACCGGTCTCGGCCTGGGAGTAAGTCATGCTGCATGAAGTAGAAGCGGGCGAGATGACAGGTGTATAAGGCGCCGTTTGTATTCACATCTAGCATCGAGAGATCGGGGCACTGGGGTTCTCCCAAGAAAACTTAAATTGCGCTGTCAGTGAGTTCCTGATGACTAGAGGTTTCTTATCGAAAATTGATGTACATTCACCCTTATAAACGGGGTCGGTTCGTGAAATCCCAGCATTAGCAATAGCCACATCGATTGTCCTTGATGGAGAGTATCTAATCGCGGCTTTGAATAGAGCTCTTTGTGACTCGAAATCTGCTACGTTACAATTCACGAAGTGGGCATTCCTATTGCGTGTGGTTGGCTATCATGTCACGATTCATGGGCCATAGCGGTACATACGGTTGGAGCTCGGCCTCTAGCTGCTTACCCGCCTCCTCGTTCAAATCTCCAAAAGTGACGAATGCGCTTCGCCATAATTAGTATCGCAGCAGCTTTATCCAGATTGGGGAGGAAAAGTTCACCCTGCCTTGACAAATGCCCTTGTGGCTTGCTCGCCCATTCCCCCTGCGCCTGTTCCGGATCAGCGGCGGATATCGAGAACAGTTCGCGAACCCTTACCCCCAGTTATAACCACTGACTTCCCCTGGACATTAGCCAAATTAGTCTGAGCAGTGCAATCGACAACTCGGTCTTGATAGTTTGAATAATTCAAAGACATGGTGGTTTGGGTCGTTGGACTGGTAAATCGCGAGTGGAAATTGAAGTGTAATAGTAGGAAGCATATAGGGGTACATTTGACCTCTCTTACGGAGTACAGACACGTTTTTCTACTTTGCAAACGCTGTTAGTTATCAGTCACTTAGTATTAATTCGCCATTTGCGGGGTTGTAGAGGCCCCACGGAGAACACCGAATAGGCCGGCTAAAAATGAAGTGGTTTCGCGGCCATGTCGGCATAACTCGGTTTTCGCCACTCCTGGACGCCGAGTGGGTGAATATATTCCTCTTAGGGTTGCATAAGGTAGTACCTTCGCTTAATGAAATATTGTAACGTCCTGATTTATCCTAAGATGCCTTCTAATGAGCAACCAACGTCAAAGGAAGTAGGTGATAAATCTCTTCACGACCTGCAACCACCCTTCAACATCCCACCGCTACATAACGCCATACCCAGCGAACTTGTGAAACGATTTGACCCTGAGTTTGTGAAATATTATAATAAATACAATGCAGGGCGAGTGTACTGGGATGAGGTACCGATCGAAATGTTCCGCAGCAATCCCGCGAAGTACTCGATTGCCTACGGGCGGGCACCGGGACCGGATATCTACCGGATCACGGATCAGAAATGTATGGTAAAAGGAGGACAGATTGCCGTGCGGATATTTGAACCAGCTCCTGTCATGGTAAATGGACGTCCAAAAAGACGCGGGGTGTATATCAATTTCCACGGGGGCGGATGGGTGACTGGGAATCTCTCAAGCGACCACGGGTATTGCAAGCAGCTCGTGAGCGGGTTGAACGGGGATCTGGTAGTATTTGATGTTGGTTATCGACTTGCACCGGAATGGCAGTATCCCACTGCCATAGAGGATTGCTGGGAAGCTTTCAACTGGGTATGTCGGGCTTCCACGGTTGGCAGATTGGCATTAATGGTGTATAGGTCCGAACAGAGAAAGTGAACGAGTTCAATCTGGACCCCGACCGGATTGCTGTGGGTGGCCCTTCGGCAGGTGGCCATTTAGCAGCGGTAATTGCGCATCTCTGTCGCGATAACCAGATACCTCTCCGCCTACAGGTTTTGTGTGTTCCGATGGTTGATATGCATAGCGCCTTTACGCCAGAGGGCGAGTTTGACCGAGAGAACTGTCCGTACGACTCGTTTCGGGAAATGGAGTTTAGTGCCGGGATGACCACCAAACGAGTGCAGTATTTCTATAAGCAATTCCTGGGACATCTAGGAACGAAGAGGTTGGAGAATGTGGGTTTTCCCATCAGGTATTAGTGTATATATTCCGCCACTGCTAACGGCTCGCGGATAGGACTGGTGGATATCACCTATCAGGGCGCCAAGCTTCAATGGTTTGGCACCTGCTCTGGTTTTCACTGCGGAGATGGACCCGTTACGCGACGAGGGAGAGGCATACGCCGACAAATTGAGGAAGGCAGGCTGTGAAGTGCATTTTACCCGAGTGAGAGGAGCACCTCATTCATTCGTGGTGCTAGATGGGATTCTGGAGTCGGGGAAGATGTTCAATGCGGAAGTGATTAAGGCACTACGACGGTACCTGGCATAAACAACTGGTGTACGTTATAAACAGGACAATAGCCATTATAGAGGCCTTCACGTGCTCTAATTATGAGGGCTCAAGACAAAACCCGTCCACCGACGAATCTAGACGTACTAGCTGTTGTGGTCGTAGGCTAACGTATATTACATACGAATGAGCAAGCACGACAGTAGCAGGGTAAATAGTGATGGAGGCTCATCGGTGGAAGTAGGTACGTCAGTCTGATTGCCTAGTTGGAATAATTATTAAAATCCAATCCCTCGTCTCGAATTTTCGCCAGCAGTCGAGTGTTCCGCTTTTGGGAAGTTGGCCGAAAACACAGACCCTGAATGTTCACCATTTGCTACTTTGACAGAGTTAACTTCTCCTCTGACGGAGTTAACATTTTGTGGACTGGTACCGCACCCTCATTGCCGTGGATGAGTAAACCGTATAGGGCAGGTTTGCCGTTGGAGCAATGAAGCAGTATACCGAGTCCAAGGCACTGTTAGCCGGAATATAATATGCCGAACGTTGCGCGAAGTGCCTCAAGTATGGCCATGCATATAATCTAGGCGTTTTGTGCGGATATCGATATGAAGCTCATTGCAGATTTGCTATACTGGTATACTTTTCACGAGTCAACCTCCAATTCGTTTACATCGCTGTCTACCTAAGGATGTCAAACCCACGTGGAGGCAAGTCTGCCCTGCCGGACTTTGAGTCCCTCCCCACACTCTACGGATGGCCGCAGGAAAATTCCAATGGCTACCGCATCAAAGAAGAGCTCTGTGGTACCGCACGACCCATCCGTGTTCTGTCCGTTGGAGCGGGGGTATCAGGAATCAACCTCGCCAAATTTCTTCCGGGGGCTGTGCAGAATGCCAGCTTGACAATTTATGAAAAGAACCCCGAGGTTGGGGGCACATGGTACGAAAATCGGTATCCCGGTGTCGCCTGTGATATCCCTTCAAATAACTACCAGGTATAACCTCCCATCCCAGAGAACAAATTTTCCGGCGAGAATTGTGCATCTGATGAGATTTGTGGGTAGTTCACCTGGGCTAGAAAGCCAGACTGGAAGCACTTTTACTCCCACGGAGATGAGATTCTGGAGTATTTCATCGACGTCGTCGATCGTTTTGACCTTCGCAAATACTTCCGCTTCCGGCACGAAGTTGTAGGTGCACAGTGGTGCGAAGAGAAAGGAGTCTGGCAAATCAGTGTCAAAAACCTTGAAACCGGGATGATTACCCTGAACGAGGCAGAGGTGTTTATAAATGACGCCGGTTTCCTTAAGTAATTATATTCCTTCTCTCTGAAAAGTAATCACATTAACGATCCATAGCAACTGGCGTTGGCCAGAGATCGAAGGCCTTCACAGCTTTAAGGGCGTCCTCACCCACTCCGCCAATTATGATACCTCTCTCGATTACAAGGGGAAACGAGTCGCCGTGATTGGAAGCGGAAGTAGCGGCGTCCAGATTATTCCTTTTATTGCAGGAGAAGTGGAAAAGCTGTATACCTGGATCCGATCTCCGACGTGGGTGACGGCTGGATTTGCACAGCAGTACGCGGGGCCCAACGGGGCAAATTTTGAGTGTACCAGCCCTTTCCCTTTCTCATTGTTTGCAAGATGCTAAATCAACTATAGACTCCGAGGAGCAGAAGCAGCTCTGGCGGGAGAACCCCATCCAGTTTCAGCGCTACTGTAAAGATATCGAGGACGAACTGAACCTCAGATTCCGGTTCATTCTCAAGGGCACCCCTGAAGCCATACAGGCGAGGGAATTTGCCATTAAACAGATGAAGGAGAAGCTGGGTGATAGAACGGATCTTGCCGAGAAGATTATTCCAAAAGATTTTGGAATCGGTTGCCGACGTCCTACAGTAAGTCTGATACACGCTTCTACCGAATGCACCTGCTTAACCTGAGACAGCCCGGAAACGGATTCTTGGAAGCACTCACTCGAGATAATGTCCAAACCTTCACGGAAACAATGCAGAGGATCATCCCCGAAGGCTTCATTGACCACGAAGGAAACAAACATGAGGTCGATATCATCATTTGTGCTACTGGGTAAGGGAATTCCCAATCTGTCCAGGCCCATAGCTAACTTAGCAGATTCGACACCTCGTTCATCCCCCGCTTCCCCATTGTGGCACGAGGCACCAACCTGCAAGACCTATTCAAGGAGAGACTAATCTCCTACTTATCGATTGGAATACCAAACTGTAACCCCTCCCAAATCCAATCCCAAGGTGACTATAAACTAATAGAAACAGTCCCCAATTATTTCACCATCGGTGCCCCCTACGGCCCTTTCGGGCATGGCTCATACATCCCCGTCAGCGAAATGCTCGTCAGAAACATCAACACCGTAATAAAAAAGATGCAAAAGGAGAACATCAAGGCCGTGACCCCCCGAAGCGACGTGTGCGAGAAGTTCGCCGAGCATGCCGATCTCTACATCCAACGGACCGCGTGGACGGGGCCATGCAGCTCCTGGTTTAAGAACGGACGCAAAGACGGTCGACTGGCGATGTGGCCGGGCTCACGGCTACTGTATTTTGATATCATGCAGTCTCCACGATTCGAAGATTACACTATCGAGTACTGGAGTGGGAATCCGTTTGAGTTCCTGGGGAATGGGTTTGCGGCGTTGGAATTTTCGGGTGAAGATATTTCGTATTACTTGGGCACGGATGAGAAGCCTGGAGGCATGCTTCCGGAAATGAAAGTGGCGAACGGGGTGCATCAGTAGTACTTTGTATTGTATGAAGCGAGATTGTTTGTATAGTGGCCAAATTTCGCCGATGCCTTCGTTACTACCTGGCTAGTCAAATATATTCTAAATTTACGCTGATCATTTCCGTTTCTCATGGCGAGGAGACGACTCGATAACTCTCCCCTAACCTCAAATATTCATTCCAAATAAAGCAAGAGGACCTATTCTCGATGATTGAGACAGTATGAAATGGACTTTCTGATCGTTTCAGTTACTTCTCTACGGTATCCTATGGAAACTCGCCAGTGGACTCACGCGTTGTAGTGTAGATATTACACACATTAGTGGACGCTCAAAACTAAAAATGGAGCAGATTATACCTAAGAAGAAAAATCAAGTTATAATAACGAGGCTATTCCACGTTGGATGGGGGCTCGTAAGTAACGCGGTTGGATGGCACCTCGACCCGCATAACCTAGGTAAATATTTAGTGCTGTGAAGCTTGCTCTTGAATCTGGGGAAGCCGAGCCAGTAGCAGTGCTCGAACCATTGGTGTAATCCTGGTTATGCCGAGCGAGAGTGGGGGTCTGAGGATGTCCGATCGAGTTCGGGATTCCGGCATCGATCCGTGGCAGGAAAGCTGCTCGGCTATAGAGGGGAGAAACGGTGTATTGAACCTTGGCTATGGACGTATCGCAAGTCGTACACATATAACCACACCAGCCCCATTGTAACATGCCACTAACCTTGATACCTGTTCCGCTCTTCTTCCCCTTTTCACCCGGAATACCGCAACCATGCCCTTTGCTTCCCGCTGGCAAATCGACATCCCAAACGCCCATCTGGCGACGCTTGTTTTCACATCCCCAACCCATCCTCTCCCTACCAATAAACCATGTTTTATCGATGCTGCGCGTCCGGGAACGCATTCCCTCACGTTGCACGACTTCCGGTTATGGAGTCAGCGATTCGCCGCAGGGCTACGCAAAGCTGGCGTCAAAACAGGTGACCGGGTCTTGTTCTTCTCCGGCAACAACCTTCTTTACCCAATCATCTATATGGGGACATTGATGGCAGGTGCCATTTTCAGTGGATCGAATCCAGCTTACATTGCCCGTGAGCTGGCCTACCAATTGAACGATAGCGGCGCCACCATCTTAATCTGCGCGGAAGCCAGTATAGAGACTGGCCTGGAAGCCGCCAAAGCAGCAGGGTTACCCTCCGATCGCGTCTTCCTCTTTAACGATTCAATCTACGAGACAAGAGGAGTGGCTACCCCAGGTCTATTCACACGAACGGATTGTCGATACTGGGCCGATCTCCTCCTTTCCGAGGAAGAAGGCCAAGGATTTGCGTGGGATGAACTCTCCACCCCCGAACTTGCGAACCGAACTCTCGCCCTCAACTACTCTAGCGGCACAACAGGGGTCCCCAAGGGTGTCGAAGTCAGTTACCGAAATATAATCGCCAATATCTATCAATACAACTTCCTCTTCCGTCTCAACCCCGACTACAAACAACGGACCGCTCGTGGTCGATGGCTGTGTTTTCTCCCGCTGTACCACGCCATGGCGCAGAATATGTTTATTAGTATTGCGCTACTGAGGGGTGTGCCCGTGTACATCATGGAAAAATACGAGTTTTCCAAGTTTTTGACGGCTATCGAACGCTTCCGAATCTCGGATTTGACACTGGTCCCGCCGGTAGTGGTGTCCTTGGCGAAGCGGCCGGAGGCGAGGAAATTCGATCTGAGTAGCGTCGAGACAATCTTTTGTGGTGCGGCTCCGTTGGGGAGAGAAGTCTGTGAGGAGGCAGAGGCCTTGTGGCCTCGAGGACGGGTGAATATCAAACAAGGATGGGGAATGACTGAGTATGTTTATCCCTTGGTGACGGAATTGTTTTCGACGGCCAGTGGCTAACACTCCTAGAACTACTTCTATTGTCATGGCCTGGGACCCGAACCACCATTCAGACTCCGCTTGTGTGGGTGAGCTCGTTCCCAATTGCGAGGCCAAGGTGATGGCAGATGACGAGACGACGGTGCTGGGGCGAAACCAACGCGGAGAGCTATGGGTCCGCGGTCCCAACATCATGAAGGGGTATTGGCGTAAGCCCGATGCCACTGCCAATACTCTTACGCAAGATGGCTGGCTCAAATCGGGTGACATTGGCTACATTGATAATCGAGGGAAATGGTTTATCGTTGATCGGAAGAAGGTGAGTTCGGCGCAGAATACCCAAACATATTGAACCATCTAACCAGAAGACAGGAACTGATCAAGGTAAAGGGAAATCAAGTTGCTCCGGCAGAGCTGGAGGCTTTGCTTCTTGACCACCCAGGTGTCGCGGATGTAGCTGTCATTGGAGTACCCCAGTATGTCATTCTTGCCCTTTATTTTCATCACTCAGTACTGATATTTGACAGCAATGATGACGAACGTCCTCGAGCATATGTGGTGCTCAAGCAAGGCAAACGTGCAACAGCAGACGAAATCCTCACCTTCATTAATAGCAAGGTATCTCGCATCAAACACGTTACCGGTGGAGTCGTATTTCTTGACGTTATTCCTAAGAATCCGTCCGGCAAGATTCTCAGGAATGTTTTGAAGGAGCGCGCGAGAAAGGAGGCCGCCCAATCCAATGCCAAGCTGTAGAATAGATTACTCGTTTAATTGAAAGTATTAAATTGTATATCATCTTGGGATAATATTCTAAAGGGGATGCGAAAGTCTTCATTTTCACAGATCTCATGCTGCCGTGTCAGTTATAATTAGTCCATGAAACAAAAGTGGGATCTTCCCTCCTTGGTTAGACAGGTACCCTCCTTGTAAATTTTAGGTCTATCTCCTTATCAACCGCCTCTTTTCACGTAGGAGCAGGGAGACCAATCCTCGCTTACAAAGTCTTGCATATCTTACCTAGCTACGCGACTACAGGGACCAGCAAGCGAGGTTGAGGATAGGTCCAGACTGCTACCACCGAATCCCAGGAAATTTCAGTCTGACAGAGGAGTCGGGTAATGGATTCATTCAGATTTCATATAGCCATATCTGTACATATCGCAAGTTATTCCTAGAGTAAATCTAATCCACTACGATATTGGGTATTATCCGAGAACAGCTCGTCAAGCAGAGACGCTGGATTAAAAGATCCCATAGCAAGGTCGAAAAGCCTTGCGTTTTCCGCCTCAGCAAAATTCAAAAACCACGAGTTATTGCCCACGCCTGTTGCGGGTTTGTTCGCTGCGAGCTCTTCCGTGGATTCACTGGGATTGTCAGGGCCTTGATGATATTCCGCCCCTACAGCTGGACCTGGCGACACTTCCTCCAACGGCACAGCCAGGCTGGTGGATCGAAGGACTCCCTCGAGCATTCTCACGAGGCCGTTAATATACGGCCATTCTTTGGACATTTCACGTAAAAATTCCAGTTTCCCGTGAATGCGCAGTTTGGCCAATACACCGTCCAGATTGCGAGTGCTTGGGTTCAGGACCTTTTCAACCTGTAGCGCTACTGTAGTCGCAATAAATGTCGGCCTGTTGGTCTTAATTAGCGTCCCCAGACAGCAGTAAGCACGGTACACTGGGTAGTCCTTACAGCAACCAGGTGTTAAAGTGGCCAGAATTCCGATTCATCACCCGTTCAATGATGCAGTCCAGCTCAAACATTGCATTATAAAGCCGTTCATTCGCACGCCGAATCAGCGCTTCTCCCGAGCAGGGCGACCGTCGAATCATCCGATACATGATACATTCGCAGATATAACTCCGAGCCATCAGCGTCAGGTTCCATGAGCTCACCATAGTCGTGTCCTGGCTGTCCAAGCTCTTCAGGTGAGGCGGAAGAATCTCGCGCCACTCCGAAATCGCAGTTTCCAGCTCCTGGAAGGAAGTTTCCGGGTTGGTCATTGGGAACTTGTGCCAAAATCGCCCAACTAATGCCAAAGTTAATAACTGCCAGTTGAAGACAGAACTGCAGCCACTTACTGATTAACGATAGCCTGGCGCTTTCAATTAAATAATATCTTTCCGCCTTGGTGGTTGGGGGGAGGACTCCCTGCAGACCCGGCGGCAGATCTTCCTCCCAGTCATCCGGCGTGAGATGAGGCGTGTCAAAATCGTTCTCATGAAACCGGAACCTCGTATCCATTCCATTGAGGGCCAAGATCGCATCCCACGTGTAGAGAGTCCACCAGATCCGACGATGAAGCCGTTTGGTAGAAACATCGGATTCCTGTCGCACAATATTTCTATGCAGGCCCATCTTTGTCGCGATACAGACAGCATTGGACAACCAGTAGCGATAATCGCGCGGCATGTAGTGAGATACATGGGTGATGCTGAGAATAAGGGAGCCCTGTAATATTCGCAATTGGCTCTTCTCAATGTCAAAGTCATGCAGCAGCTTCGCCCTAGCAAAGAGGGTTTCCTGGGTGGTTGATCGATCTTGAAACCCAGCTTCGTTGAGCAAATCCATCGGCGCATGGGGAATAACGCTCGCCAGGATTGACTGCAATAGAAATTTGGATAGGATGCCCTGCCGGTATTCCTGGACCAGCGTGACGCGGTCAACCACGGGCACGGCCAGATACACCCGTTCGAAAAACAGGTGCAGAAATTTATCACTATGGGATGTTAACAAAGACTAAACCAACGAACCGATCTAATCATCGAGATAACTTACCAAACGCGCGGAGAAGGCATTATAAAAGCGCCCTTTTGATTCAAGTATTCGGTGTCCACGTCCCCCAGGCCGTGAGTATCGCTCGAGGGCTCAGACCATGGGCTCGCAAGATGTGTTGTCTTCTGAATCCGCGTGTTCGGCACGGCCGGTCCGAGGGTCTCACTCAATATTGTAATTGAGTTGGTTCCGTCGTGGTAATCGATGGCCTCGTGGCAATCGTCGGGCGATTCACTACTGATGAAAATCGGTTGCTCCTGCACAAATCGGTATACCCTCGAGGTGAAGGCAGGCTGTGTGTCATCCTTTGAGCCCAGACCGAGTGCCTCGGGTGAGGAATTTTCAGACGGTCGCGAGAGTAAATTTGAGTGGCCCCGAGGATGTGATCTTGTGCAGCTTGGGCTATACGGAGTGGATGAGAAGGGCCTCGGGGTAGTGTGGGATATTCTCTGCGAGGATTAGCTTTCCCTCCATGGTGATAGCTTGACAAAGCTAGATAACCTAATTTACATTCTGAGACAATTCATTCGGGGGTGAGGCGGTTGGAAGCGGAGAGAGAGGCAGGAGAGAGACCTGGTCTGTTGCCTTGTCCACCGACTCATAGCCCCATTTTCGCTTCAGTGTTCTAGACCATAATTAGTGTTTTGTTGAAAGAATACTGTGTAAATATCAAGTGACAGGTTAACACTACCGCTCTTCTCGATCCGAAGCCTGCAGCATCACGCAGCTATGGGTGCGGTTTTTCTCGTGGCAGCGTGAACATGGTGTGCCTACATTGGCGGAATCGCAGCGCACCTTTCGCTCGTGACAGGGGATGCAGGCTTTTATTTTACGACCCATATTCAGAGTCCGCAGGTCTAAAATCACTAATATTTCAAGTTAAATTGCAGCAGAGGGTAGTCACCTTGCAGCTGCCACCAACGTCGTCATTCCGAGCAGCCCGCGAGCGTGGGAAAGTTGAAAATCTTCCCACGCGATGAGAAGCCAGAAAGAAACCAAGCGGGGGGAACAGTTGCGGAGGGAGTTTTCCCCATGTTGGCATCATGCGGGGAAAGTTTCCGGACGGTGCCGGAGTTACTAACAATATTGGCCTAAATGCAAGCATGATTCCACTGGACTCATGCCTACAGAGAGATGCATGGGTGCAGGGAGTTAGGGGTTAGGGCTTGGCTTGTGGGGGTGAGTCCATCTCGTCTCTCCACTCGAGGCGAGGCACCTTAACAGGACACACCAGCTCTAAACGTTAGTTCAGCCCGATTCTCACCTAAATCCGGGACCAAAAAGCTGATTTCATCATTGATTCGCTCATTTTCCTTTCCGGCAATGAACTGTCGGCTGTGACGGCTGTCCAACGAGGCTATAGCCGGACCACTCGTTTCCCTTCCATCTTACGAGCAACTGGTCCAAAGGCTGGAAATATTGAGAAAGCTTTTGTTCTTTTCTTCTTGTGCTTCCGTTTTTTATTTCTTTTTTGAAAGAAAGAATAATGGTTGACTGAGTAGAAGAAAAAGGGAAAGTCATCATCGTGTTATCAGAACCCCAGGGAGGTACTTTGATACCAATTTTTGGTTTCCCGCAAGTTGTCGGCTGTGCCACATTTCTACAGCCAATAAAGAACCGGTTAGCTGGCATCGACTGTTAGTTTCCCTCTTAGAACACGAGAGGACATCTTTTCTAGCCGGCTAGTTGTTCTCAGCCAATATCTCTAGACCAACCTATCAGGAGACCGGAGAAAATCCCACCGATCTCAGCCACCAAAGTACCTACCTTCCACAAGGCCATACGCTCGTGAAAGTAGACCACCAGGTAGCCTTTGAAATCAGGCATTCATGGTTAAGCATGCATATGGCTCTTGGTGGCCTTTTCTCTCCTCAAGATAGCAGTAATAAGAAAAGCACGTACTAGCATGACTGTCACAAACCAGATTGACAGAATTGCTGAAAAATTAAAATCTACTGGCATCGGCTTTGCTATCTGTGCCAAGCAAACACAGGATCCTCCAAGCTAGATAGGGAATCCCATTGACCATTCGCTGCGAATTACTTTGTGTTGTGAGCTTATTCATCAGCTTTCTCACAGCATCCTTCTTTGAGTTGAAGTTAGCGCACACGAGCCAATCTCACATTGACTTGCTTCGGTAAATGCAAAAGGTTAATAGTCGAGAAAAAGTTGTGGTTACTGATCCCCGTGGGGTATTGAACCCCTACTGGCTATAGACTCCACAACCTTGTCCCTAGGGTGGCCTGGGAAAGGTTTGCTTGAAATCTCCGATCCGGTCTAGAGTGCCACAGAAGGTAGACTCTTTGTTGCGGCGATGTATACCCCGCAGTCTCAGTGGAAGAACCGATTGATATCATCCCAATCACTCACGCTTGGCGAGCTGGACATGGTATAAAATGAGCCACCCACAGCCCTGTTTTCTTGGAATACAGCGACTACAATAATACCCTCAGCTAATTGTACCAATCCTTGAACTCTCCCATCACTGTGCCCTTGACTCTACCTGCAATCCCAGCGATGGCAGCGACTCCCCCCTCCAGCCTTGACCCTGTACAACCCGAGATATCGAGTGATGTGAAGACCCCAGAGCCCCATGTTGTCCATTACGACGGGATCCAGGGATGGAAAAATGGAAAATCAAACGATGGGGATACGGCGCAGGCTTTGTTTGACTCTCCTGAAGACCTTCGGGGGTCGTTTGACGCCAGGGAGGCCAAGCGAGTGACACGCAAGATTGATATCCTGGTCATGCCATGCCTACTCGTGTGCTTTGCCTTTTTCTATATTGACAAGGTAGAGTAATACCCTTCCTTCCATTTGCGTTGACGGCATTCTGATCACCTCCTGAACCTAGACTACGCTCAGCTATGCGGCCATATTCGGCATCATTGAAGATTTGAACCTCCAACACACACAATACAATTGGCTCAGCAGCTTATTCTATGTGGGCTTTATCATATGGGCTATTCCTTCCAACTTCATGCTGCAGCGTTTCCCTATCGGTATGCCCCTCCCTATTTACCAGTGCCTTCTTTTCGAGACGCCTCTAGGTAGTGTTAATTCATCAACAGGAAAATACTTGGGCTTCAATATTTTTCTCTGGTATGTGAACCACATTCATTCCAATCCTACAACTTAACTAACTAGTCTCGCCGTTGGAAGGGGAGCCCTACTTATGGCTCAAGCCGCTTGCAATAGCTTCACCACACTTGGAGTCCTCCGGGCCCTCGGTGGAGCCCTTGAGGGCTGTGCCGACCCTGCCTTCGTGCTTATCACCGGCATGTGGTATACCCGGGAAGAGCAGCCGATACGGATTGCTATCTGGCACTCAGGATACGGGGTTGGAGTAGCTCTTGGTGGCCTGTTAGGTTATGCGATCGGACATTTAAAAGGGGCCTTGCCTTCGTGGAAATATGAGTTTCTGGTCATGTCAGTTTCACATTCTCCTTTACCTTTACTACCCGTTATTCCATGCTAATATCGCGAATAGTGGTGCTCTATGCACTGCATGGGGAATTGTGATCTTCTTCCTCCTCCCTGACTCCCCCGTCACTGCACGGTCTTTTACGAAGCGAGAGCGCCAAATAATTGTTGAACGACTCAGGGATAATCAAACGGGAGTAGAGAACAAGCACCTAAAGGTCTACCAAATTCAAGAGGCCCTCCTCGACTACAAGCTCTATTTGATGTTCTTGATGAGCTCTCTATGTATCACACCCTTATCCCGCTCCATACTGGCAGTTTGTGGTGTCCAGCACTAACTTCAATATTAAGACACCATTCCGAATGGTGGGTTCAGCAATTTTGGCACGATCATCGTTCAGGGCTTTGGATTCTCAACCCTCGGCACAACTCTGCTGCAGGTAATGGCCTCCACTCATGGAAGCATTCGACTCCGTATCTCACCTCTCTAGATCCCTTACGGAGCCTGCATCTGTATCGCCATGTTCAGTTGCAGTTTAATCAACGCCCGCTTCAAGAACCGACGCACCATCTTCATCATCATCTACCTCATACCAACGCTAGCCGCCGGGTTCGGAATGCGATACATACCCCTCGAGCACAAAGTGGCGCGTCTCATTTGCTACTATCTAACCGCATGCTATCCCGGAGCTTGGGTACTTGTCCTCAGTATGATTGTTGCGAATTGTGCAGGTGAGCTTCTCCAGGATAGTGTCTCTTGCCCTATGTACTGACCCCCGCAGGCCACACCAAGAAAATCGTCATGAATATCGGTTTCTTTCTGGGCTACAGCGCTGGTAATCTCGCCGGCCCTTTCTTTTACCGAGCCCAAGACAAGTAAGGCTCCATTTCTGTTCCGTGGTCGTATTCGATTAAAGGCTGACACGCTATTCTAGACCAACCTATCCCCTCGGCATGTGGTCTATGATCGTATGTAGCCTGGTTGGGATAGTTTGCACCGCGGTTCTTGGATTCCTGCTCCGTCGCGAAAATATGAGGCGGGATGCCATCCAGTCTCAGATGGAAGGGGGCCTGGAGGGGAGAGATCTCGCCGCAACGGCGTTCTTGGATTTGACAGACAAGGAAAACCTCAAGTTCGTATTTCCCAAAGAGCCCCCCTGCTATAGAACATGCTAACTAGCGCCTCAGCTTCCGGTATCTTTATTGACGTACTAGATTCCACATAAACAAACCCTCATGTTGGTAGGTAGGTTGATATTTATTTTGCTTCTTGAGATTTACGAGCCGGCGGGTAAAACGATGGGGACATGGCTTCACCTAGGATGATGATCTTGCATTCCAGACTCCTGTCAATTCAGTATGGGTGCATTTACCTCAATCCGGAATATTCCGCCTACAGGTATAGACATGCTCTTCACTATAGCTAGAATGTAACACACCAAGTATCACGGGTGTACACTGAGATTTTGCGATATACAGCCTCTTTGACATCGACTCCTGGAATACTAATTGTCAAAACCAAAAGTTCAGCTATCGTAAATGGGTTCAACCCCCTTGTAGAAATAGTAGACCTTTTGAACCTTACAGAACACGCTAAAAATATCTCTGGGTATCATTCGGACTGATAAAATAATCTACTCTAGGCCGGATTTCTTCTTGGATGTTATAGTAGACGTGGTTAGTTAACCCTCAATCCACCCAGCTGCGGTGGAATTTTGTTTCACCTGGGGTCACTCTTATTTTTACTGTGATTAGACTACAGCTCCAGGTCCACCGTCGGTTTCTTGCTTCGAAGCTTCGTCTGTATCCCTCCGTTCCACAGCTCGTCCCTGTATCTGTTCCAGATATTTCTGCGAAATCGCGGCGTATTTGCACTTCTTCCGAATGAGCGGACCGTATCTGTAGAAAAGAAATGGGATGGGCATGCACAAAACAGAAACAAAAGCCGGAATAGATGAAGCCCAATGGATCCCCAATTTTCCATACATGTAGGTCGTAAACAACGGAAATACCCCCCCAAACATATACCGCATCACCGACATGGCAGCCAGCACCGACGCTGCGAAAATCGTGTACGAATCGATGAGGTAATTGACAATCCCCATGTAAATCAGAATCAAGCCGAAACCAAAGGGTACCATTGCGGCGACACTGACGATCCAGTGAATCGAAGGCGAGTTGGTCCACGCGAACCAGAACAGGCCTATTGGGATTGTCACGGCCGAAAGCATGCAGGGGAGGAGGCGGGCCTCGGGAGGCGCAAATCCTTTGCACTTCTCTTGGACCCGGATATATCTTTGATTATCCTTAATGGTGAACGCGACCGCTATGAACATACCCACCATAACACCGAGGAATGGGAGTCCTCCCACACCAGGGTTCCATCCCCGTCCTTCCTCGTAGACGAGGGGGAAGGCGGCAAAGAGCATGTAGAGTGTCCCATAGATGACTGCCGCGTAGAAGGTGAAGAGCAGGACGATCGGCTCGCGGAAGAGCAAGACCCACGGTCGGAGAAATACTGTCTTCAGCCGCGATGCTAGTGTGCTGTCCTTTTTGCCAATATCGAGAGCACTACGGTAGTGTTGTCCGGTCAATCGGGATAGCCGGGCAGCGCGCTTCCTAAGCAGAACAGGGGCATACGTTTCCGGAACTGAGAGGGTCATCATGATCCAGACCAGTCCGGAGCAAGCGGCGAGGAATCCCTCAACCCATCTCCAGCCGGCATTAATTGACAGGAAGCCTCCGATCATGGGCCCGAGGGTAGGACCTAGCATCACGTTAGTTTGGGTTATCAGAAAGACTTGCAAAGGCAGAACTGGGATGATACCCATATAAGGAGTAGATGCAAACAAGCAGAGCGCCAGCCCTCGCTGTTTAGCGGAGAACATATCCGAGACCACGCCTCCAGCATTGGTCAGCGGCGACGAACCACACGCCCCGGCAAGAAACCGTAGAATCAGTAAAGTCTGAATATTCGGAGCCCCAGCGCATCCAGCCGAGAAGGCCGTAAGTGACAAAAAGGAGATGAAAAACGGTATCTGCCGCCCGATGCCTTCACTCAAAGGAGCCCAGATGAGAGGTCCCACGGAGAAACCAATAATGAAGAACGAGAGGCCGAGTGTGGCCACCTCGCTGCTAATCTCGAAATACTGGATGATATCATTGATACTCCCAATGTAGGCTGATGAGGTGAGGGAAACGATCAAGGTCGCGAAGGCCGTGACCAGGAGGATGGTGACTTTCCTGGCAAGGGAAAACTGCATAGGGTCGCGGGGGTCCTCGGGCAACCAGGACACCACGAATGGGTCACCTTCGGTGCCTGACCCAGGGTACGTGTGGCTGAGGACTTGCTGGGTGATGGCCTCATGGTCGCTCATCTGGCGCCAGAAGGAGATGGTCTGGGGGAGGCTGATCCCACCAGCATGCGCCATTTTGTCGCTGCAGCCACTATTGATGGCTGTTGGGTCTCAAAAGCCAAATTACGAGGGAGCAGCATTTGCCAAGCGTTATATTCTTCTCCTCACAAAAACAAAGCCGATACTTAGCCAGTGTTGGGGAGCTGTCGGTAAACTCGGTAAACCAAACTAAGCACGCCTCGGCCGCCGTGAGAGGCCTTGACGGAGAAAAGAACCCCCACCCACATGTCGAAAATACAACCACACATATCCCTAGAGCACGATAGAAGCTAAGCATTGCGGGGGATAGGCCGAGTCGAAGAAAAAGGACGGCGTGTGGACTTGTGTCTGGAGAGGCAGAGACCATCCCGATCGGGAATAAATGAGGGCCAATGGTGGGAGGGCGGAAGTACTATGTTCCGGTACGGGTCGCTTATTGGTGGAGCCGGCCAAAATCTGTTATGGTGGGGTATTACATAAGCTTATCTAGTTCCCAATTGGGTCTAGGCGTGCTTGACATGAAATCAAGAACCAATAGCAGTGCAATTTATCCAGCCAATCACGTAAATAATTGAAAACCGAGCAGACCCACTTCCTTCCGCAAATTATCGCAGAGTCGAATTCAGCTTCTTGGGGAGGAGGTCAGCTTCGGAGTCAATCAGACTTACCTCCGGAAGGATAACCTGATCCGGTGCCCATAGTCTCATCCTAGCGCAGGCCACACGAACGTCAGTTTTAGAAACAAGTAGCGATCATCAGTGCCAGCGAAAGGAAGCCAACTCCGAAATATTTCGGAGTCCCAAAATACCTCGCCACCCGCCAATTCTAAGTCAAGTCCAGGTCGACTCAAACCTTGCCCCAACTTTAATATCAGCCAGGTCCAGAAAAGTCAACAACATAATGGGATTGCGGCGATATTTTTCCCCCTTTTTACGCACCTCCAATTACGCAGTGATTGCGGAGTGATCACCCAAAAGTGTCCGTTTTACTCCTCAACAGCAAGAGCTTGATGGCTCATAAGTATTACGGAGTGAATGGAAACGGATCAGCAATATGACATTTGGATTAAGAATTATTATACATGTTCGTATTGAATTTGACAGGCGGTAGTAGCCCGAATTCCGTCGTTTGGCTCGTCAGGGTCCCCGCCCGAGACTTCACTGCCTATGCCACACCGAGTCACTAAGCCAGTCCCCTGTAGAATAAAAACTTCGCTATCGTTATCATCTCCTTGTACCGTCGGATGCTTCTGACTATGGAGGTCGGTATTTCCCGAATGCTTGTGACTTTGGTGACTGGAACTTTGCGGATAGTTGATCCATGTCGATGGGCAAAACAATGGCTTGATCGAAGGGGCATTGACCACAACAAAAGCCACAAACTAAAGGGAACAACCCCCGGTAAGCTTCTGGCACATAAGCAAAATGACGGGCAAACTCACTGTTTCCCTCACGGCCCAGATGGCGGTGGTGTTGGTCTCGCCAACGCCTCGCATCGACAGGATGCAGCGCAGCAAGATAGCGGCGATAACAAACACTCCCGAGCACAAGAGGGATCCGATCATAAGCTTCCTAGTCAAGAGAATTTGACTTAGCATTTCCGACCGTTGTAGAGCACAGATACTCCCCAGAACATACCGCCACAGCTTGATCTTGAGTTGGATCAGCATAGGAATCGGAATATAGACAAGGATGATGTCGCTCCTGGTTCACAGTCAGCCAAAGATAACACTCAGGATGCAAAAGTTACAGCGTACAACACGTTAAGGGCGGCAACAACCGGATAGACGGTATAATGTGATGTGCACTCTCCTAACCTTATATCAGCAATGGGACAGAATTCTCCCTACATTTATTTGGAACACTTACTCCCCGGGTCAGGATTGACCTGCCAATTTTTGCGAAAGGGTCGGCAATTCAAGGCCAGTGTCAGGAGAACCGCAATGTATGATAATCCACAGTAAATCGCACAACCCCGGACAACGCGTTGCTGGGAAATTCCCGCCCTACTCAATCCCCGCAAGCGCTTAGCACACTATTTATACCATCCACCATCCAAGTAGTAGACAAGGGGTAGTCATACGTTATTCGGTCGTAGTAAAACAGCATCGACGCCTTCAGGGACCAGATGATGGTCAAGTATGCGAACCAGGCAACTAACACCAGCTTCGATCCAATCTCCGATTTTCTAGTGTCCTCATAGGAGAGGCTCGCGCGCTCTTCCGGTGTGAATCCAAGATTATTCCCGTACGTAATCACTGTTCGAAGCTCCGGGTGTCAGAATCAGAAATAGAATCACAGACGCAGGATCTCAGGTGTTTACGCACCCACCAGGAACATGGTGATCATTTCAATCTACCATTCGCACAAATCCGTCAGTTCCAATCGGAGAATCCAAGGAGTAAGGGGCCCCTCACAACCCAGAATACAGCAGCCAGGATACAGAAATAGTCGTCACCGCCCCATTTGCTAAATCCCACCAGTTTCCATCGCGAAAATAGTCGCAGGCCAACAGTGGCCATGCCCACTGCGAACTCAACCGCCGCCTCAGTGAGGAAAGGGAACTCTCTGGCCATCGGTGCCACGTAACCCCATGGACGAAATGAAATTAAGATGTAGAACGCGACAGGGTTTAAACAGAGGATTCTTAGCCTCTGGGTGATAATATAATAAAGTACAAATTCATCTCTCTTGGCAGCGTGGTCCCTGTCTCATCGCTCAGGCCGCCTCCAGGAGGCAAGCTATTGAGTTTCAAAAATCCATGGGAATCTGACACTTTCAAACCATTACTAGGTTGAACTATCGCCACTATTAAGTCCGTTCGTTCCAGCCCTTTGGTAAGACGGACATCGGGGACATAAAAAGTTCCAGACAAACTTTTGCGGAGTTAAATCGAGGAGGCTACACGAAGAATGCAAACCTACGTCTGTCTTATTGAATACTTGAGTTGCATTTGTGGATCCATCGAAACGAGTCGATCCTCTGGGCCCTGGCGGATCTTGGTTCTGGCCCCGTCAAAGCTGGCGTGGAGACATCCGATGAGCGCCAAGACTTCTCACCCGAATACCGAACCGCCTGCCAACGCCATTGTCACGGAAACTTGGAACGCAGAATGTTAAGTTTGTCGAAAAAATAATCACATTATTGCGGATGATGGAGCAGAAGATAATAATATTTGACTTCGAAGAACTAGTTTCTAACTTTCTGCCCACTTGGATAGCTCTCTCTCAAAGGCAGCCGGCAATGTACCCCAGATTCTTCTCCAAGGTTCACCCGATTACCGAATAAGATCTACAGGGGATACAGCAGGGCTTGTCGCACGAACCTGTGAATACCCTAGCAGTGCGTAAGGTTTCACATCATTGCATTGAAAAGGAAGGAAGAAAAAAAAAAAGAAAAAAAAAAAGGGGATGTTGTGCGACTGACAGAGTGGAGCGCGTCACAAGTCTTGGCATGATGTCATATCCATTGTGCATTATATGCTCTACTTATTCGTGGTGATTAATTGTGCACCTCCTCTGCTCCCAGATATCGCTTGAGCCAAAAGGTAGACAGTCGCGGTCGTTGTATCTTGTCAGTGGAAGGAATTACTGTAATGCTGCGTTAATATACTATTGAGCAGCTCTCCAGGCCGTAAATTGGCAATGTTACCAAGGTAACTCGGGTACATTGGGGTGCGAGCCTAAAATATATAAGGAAGCGACTGGGCGATAGCGTGTCTTACTACTAGCGTAGGGACAAACATGATGAGTATAGGTGATTTACAAATACAACTCAAAATAGACTGCAGCTGTGATGATCAAAAATATTTTCTACAAATAGTGTCACCGCCCACAGCCTTGGACATAAATCGAGTCTTGCTTCTGTTGGACGCGACTTTATCGAGTTCTCTTGTTTACAAAAACTTGGGGAGGACGCATGGTATGACAAATACGCCGGTGCTGTATTCTACGCTGGCCGCATTTTGACGCGCTGGAGATCATCAGAGATCAGGGAATGTTTGCATCCGTTTCTTGTAAGTGTGAAAAGGGTGTCTTTTCTGAGTCCTTCTCTTTTACCTTCAAGCTCACTAGGGTAGAAAGATGCTGAGGCAGGTATTACACATTGATGTTTTATAGAGGAGTAGCTGGCCTGCTATTGTCGAGAATCACTGGTTGTAGCAGTGAGTGCACCCGGCCAAAACATTCGGATTTCGGTAAACTCTGCTGGCAGTCCGGCAAACATTGCTGCGGCCAGCTTTCGGCGCCGTGAAAATAATATGAATATGACCTTGCGACATGGAAGGGGATATAGTTTGATTCCTCCAGCAGACTCTGACTTGACTGTGTGACTTGCGTTTGGCTCACTCTACCACCATAATTGATCGTGCTTGTGTCAGTCCACCATGCCTCCACTACCGGAATTCCAGAATCTCACCCTGGAGCGGCGTGGAAATGTCTTCATCATCACGATGCACATGGGCCCCGAAAACAGATTGAACATCAACTTTTGCCAGGAGCTGATACGCGCTTTCAACACCGTGAGGGAGACTCTGGGACCCAATTCCGAGGGGGCGGTCATCACGCGCGGTAACGACGACAAGTTCTTCTGCACGGTGTGTCCTGGAACTAAACGGCTGAATGCGAGGAACTGACGGAATTGCACCAGGGACTCGATTTGCAAGAATGCGAAGACAATCCGTCTGCAAATGCAGATGGATTTTATCCGGTACCAGAGCCCTCCTAGCGGACCCCCATTGAGGTCATTCCTACCTCAGGGCTAATTGCTCCACTACTTAGTTACTCCACACAATTCTGGATTTCCCATTCCCAACCATCGCTCTGGTTAACGGCCACGTATTTGGTGGCGGATGCCCATTTGCCTTTTCGCACGACTACCGCGTGATGAACTCCAAAAGAGGGTTCGTGTGTATGCCCCCCGTCGATCTAGGGATGCATTTCACCGGCGTCGGGGTCCTACCGCGTCTCAAACTACACCCACAGGTCGCCCGTAAGGTGCTTCTCGAAGGTCATCGGTTCACGGGAAAGGAGGCCCTGGCAGATGGGCTTGTCGACGCCATCGCTCCGCCGGACGAAATGCTGGACGTGGCATTGGCGCTGGCGAATAAATGGGCCCCGAAGGCAAAGGCTGGGTGAGTTATTTTCTATCAATCTCGTGTGGGCTGTGTCGCTAACGAGCGTTCATCTGCGGTTAGGATTTATGGGTTGTTGCGATCGGAACTGTGGGGAGAGATGAATGCAAATGTGCAGCGGATCAGCTACGTCCACAGCCGATCGACCTTTCTCCCTGGAAATTCCAAGATGTGAGAAGGACTGGATAGAGCTAGGAAATTCGAGAAAGCTCTTCAGTGACTCTGTCGGGTTTTTGGGATAGTTGCTGACACCTCCTGGGGGGTATGCTATGCCTTCCTGACCCGCGGCCTTCTAAACTAGAGTACCTTTTCAATTAGATAAATACTACATATTGTGGCAATCACCAACATCAGGATCAACTTCATCTAGCCTAGATAAGAAAGCAGCGGTTGATCTCTGCATCCCAAAGAGGAGCGTCACACCGCGGGGGATTTATTTACCAGAGCCAAGGTTTATGTATTCTAGATGTCTGTAGGATCAGGCGTGATAACTCTATATCTGACAACATGTTCATTTCCCCCCAAAAACAAATGGCAGCTCCTCAAAAGGTTGTCATCGCTCGAACTCGATTGGCGATGACATGCTTCGTCACCTCTGCTGCGGGCGCCAGGCTCTGGAATCCATGCGGGAGACCTTCATACAAATGGAACTCCGTAGGAATATTCGCCGCAATGAACCTCCGGACATATTCCATATTCTCAGGGAGGAAAATGTCTAACTGGGGGCATTCTAGATACAAAGGCGGGAGTCCTTCTACGCTCGCAACCCGAGCTGGTGCCGCATATGGTGGGACCGCATCCGTTCCCACCTCCTTCCCCAGGTATGCCGTCCACCCAGTGATATTATCGTCAACGTCAAAGAAACATAGACCACTGGTATGGTCGGTGCATGTACGGTCGTCGATCATGGGGTAGACCAGAATTTGCTTGGCCAGCGGGGGGTTCAGGGCCCGATCTCTCGCCAGAATCGCCAGAGCAGCCGCAAGTCCACCACCTGCACTCTCGCCCATCACGGCGATGCGGCTAGAATCAATACAGAAGGATGCAGCCCGGGCTTGGATCCAAAGCAGGGCGGTCCAGCAGTCGTTTAGAGGCACGGGAAACGGATTTTCTGGTGCTAGGCGGTAGTCGATGGAGAGGATTGGGATGCCGGTACGAGAGACATAGGCGGCTAAGGCGGGGGTGCTCTGTATGGCACGAAAGCTGAAGTAACCGCCCCCATGCGTGTGGATAATGGCGGGACCGAGTCCTTGACTCGATCGACCTTTCCTTCGGAGGTGGTAGACGGGTATTGAATGCCCGCTCACGGTTGGAGCATGGTGGATGATCTGCTCCACGTCATTGGGAACTTTGGGTGGCCCTTGGGGGGTGGAAAATAAGCCCTCGAATTTGGCTCGTCGGGCCTGGATATCGTGAACTGGTGGTTTATTTGCTTGGGCCCGGGAGAGAGTTTCTTTGGCGAGCTCGTGCCATTCCGGGTTATACTGTAGGGGCATTGTAAAGATTGAAGTTGTGGCAACAGGCTTTTTAGGAGAATCTAGCCGTATAATGTCCCTAGTGTGCTGGATGCGAACTCTATATTATACAATAGGCGGACCAGCTGGTGGGTATATTTTTTGTTTTCCGACTTGCCGCCTTGCCGCCTTGCCGAGTACAGTCATCGATGTGAGGCACGATGGCCCGTTCCAAGCAAGAATGTAGATGGTCGTTATTGAGGTGGATGGCGGGGTAGATGACATTACCCCGCCAACGGATAGGAAAGGCAACTCAGAATCAGGGCATATTATTGAGGGGTAAAATTTGAAGTGGTCACGACGGCTATTGTGATATTCGATATAGTCCCGAGAAATGCCAGGCACCAGGTACTACCGTGGCATCAATCCTCTGGTGGGGTACCTACCAGTTACGCCTTGAATACCCGCAGAATACCGAGAGATGTTTCTTTATGCTTCCCCAATACTGGTCGACCTGGGGTCGGTTATACCGAATCATGCGGAAATACCGAAGGAAGAAGAGCCATGAAAAAAAAGGACTCCAATCAGCGTGGCGAGATGCGGAGATAACAGTAGGATAAATGAGAAGTTATAAAGATAAAAGCAGTTTGGTCTGAATAGATATGATTGAAGTGTTTCCTTTCAATTATTTTGAGCGTACAATTCTTTAGTAGCTCCTTTGCAAGGTAAACGATATGACTATAATAAACGGACAAAACGGGCATACGCCCAAAAACCCCGTCTTCGAGTCCTTTGGAATCGACGGCAACCTCAAAATCGGAGGGAATACCAGAGGACCACATCCAGCATCGATCGAGCGTCCCGTCCACCGCCCAGAGTGGGATATCCCCTCTAGCCGGGGCTACGTCCCCGCGGACACGATGATCAACGAGCCTCTACCGGACAAGCCATTCAAGATCCTCTTCCTGGGAGCAGGAGCAGCGGGTATTGATTTCTTACATTGGGCTCCGGGCGCATTAAAGGACCTCAACGTAAGCATCGAGTGTTACGAGAAGAATGCAGACGTGGGCGGAACCTGGTTGGAAAATCGGTATCCCGGGTGCGCTTGCGACGTACCTAGCATCTCGTACAGCTTTCCGTGGCGAACGAATCCCAACTGGTCCCATTTCTACTCGTCTGCGCAGGAGATTCATGCCTATATGCGTCAGATCGTCGATGATGAAGGCATGATGCAGTATATCCGCCTGCGCCATGAGGTTGTCTCGGCCATCTGGAATGAGAAGGCGAGCAAGTGGGTGGTGACGGTGAGGAAGCTGGACGAGGTGGATGAGAATAGCCAGGCGGTGGAATTCGTTGGTGAATACGACGTGATTTTGAACGGAGGAGGTTTCTTGAAGTATGTGCGCTACGAAGTGGTGAAGATGAGCAATTGCTGACCAGGACCAGTAACTGGAAGTGGCCCGATATCTCTGGACTTCATTCGTTCCAGGGAGACCTTTTCCACTCTGCCAACTACAAAGAGGACTATGATATGAGCGGAAAGAGGGTTGCGGTCATTGGCAATGGGAGCTCTGGTATTCAGGTCGTGGCTGAGGTTTACAAGGATGCGTCGAAGCTGTATACCTGGGTTCGCAGCCCGACCTGGATTATTGCTGCCATTGGACAAAGGAAAGGTAGCAAAGAGGGGCAGAACTTCCAGTGTATGTTCTTCGATGGCTGCTGCATAATGGCAGATGTGTGGATCAGCTGACATGCCTCAATAGATACCGACGCTCAAAAAGCCGAATTCGCGCGCGATCCAGCGAAATATCACCGCTACCACAAAACAATTGAAAACAGTCTCAACGGGCGATTTAGAACAGTTCTACGCGATACCGCGGAGTCGGATGAAGTGAACGCGGTATGAAATAACCCACCCCATATTTGATCCGCAACTCCGGACTAACTGGCTCGCACCGCAGTTTGCCTACCTGGAAATGCAGAGCAAGCTGAAGGACCACCCTGACGTGCTGGAAGCCCTCATGCCAAAGGATTTCAGCGTGAACTGCCGGCGCCCAACCCCTGGTAGCGGGTACCTCGAGGCTCTAACAGGAGAGAAAACAACGGTCCTCCCGGGCAGTATTCGCGCGGTTACCCCGACTGGAATCGTCGATGCAAATGGCAACGAACACGAGGTTGATGTTATTATTTGTGCCACGGGCTTTGATACCTCCTTCCGTCCGCGCTTTCCCATCGTCGGTCTGGATCCTAAAGTCACCCTAGCAGACAAATGGGCCAGCTATCCCTCCAGCTACCTCGGAGTCAGTGTAGATGGCTTTCCCAACTACTTCACCTACGGCGGCCCCTTCACCCCCGTGGCCCAGGGCACAGTCCTACCGATTTTGACCCTACTCACCCACCATTTCCTCGAGGTAATCCAGACCATGCGCAAACAGCACATTCGACGTCTGAGCCCCCGCGCCTCCGCAGTTGAGGATTTCGCAGAACACGCAGAAGCCTACCTGCCACGCACAACGTGGGCGGACAAATGTAACAGTTGGTACAAGATGGGGACGCGAGATTCTAGGAAATTGGTGATGTGGCCTGGCTCCCGGCTATCGTATTTCGAGGTCCTTGAACATCCCCAATTCCAGGACTATGAGATTGAGTACTGGGGTGGGAACAGATGGGGTTACATGGGCAATGGATTTGTGGACTGGGAGTTTAGAGGGACTAAGGATTTGACTTGGTACTTGGACAAGTTTTCTGAGAATCCTGAGTTTATTAAAGGGGTGGAATTGAAGGACGCGGGTGAATTTGTTGGCTTGGCTGATGGGCGTGTGCCATGAGTGAGCTACAGTGGTTGAGATGGACGGGCAAACTTATAGAGTCATTTGTTTTTAATCTATATTATTGCTTTATCTCGCGAGGTTTGGCTGCAATTGAACTTTCTTCTCTAAGCTGATTCTTGTAGATCTTGGTCTCTAATTACGATATAGCTCATGCCTGCTCGCATATCGGCCTTGCATATGGGGTAGTTTCCGCAGGACGCTGGGGAATACTGTGATTTGGATAATGGATAGCACGACCGGAAGCCCGGATATTGCGGAAATAACAACTGAACTGTAGAAGTTAAGGGACTCGGTGCTGAAAGAAGAGGCTATCAGAATTCCTGGTAGCGAAGGTATTGCCGGAAATGAAGCCGAATAGGCGGGGGTGCAGTGTAACATTACCGGAAACCGCGTGTATAGAAAGAAGGCCAAATAGATGAATATATATTCAGATACAACATTCAAACTATTTCTAGCTGCATATACATTATCTTTCCAATCGCAAAGAAGGGATCTTTTGTCATGTCTGCTCCACTCGCCAACAAAGTCTTCTGTATCACCGGGGGCGCCGCCGGGATCGGTCTTTCTACGGTGAAAACACTCTTGTCTCGAGGCGCAGCCGTCAGCGTATGCGATGTACATGAAAAAAACTTGCAAAAGGCGTACGATGAGCTTGACCCATCGGTGAGGTCCCGCGTGTTGATGCGACCTGTGGATGTCAGAGACCGCGCCCAAGTTAAGGACTTCCTCGCCGCCACAAAGAAGCAATTCAACCACGTCAATGGGGTAGCCAACGTCGCCGGCGTCATTGGCGGTAGCTTTGGTATTAAAAAGCTTTGGGAGGTCCCTATGGAGGAGTACGATTTCGTCATGGATGTCAATCTCCGGGGATCCTTCAACTTCGTCGCGGAGGCGTTGACCCCAGGATTTCTGGAGGAAGGCTCCAGCATTGTTAATGTTGGGAGTGTGGCGTCGATGCGAGGCTACGATAAGGGCGCAATCTATCCCATCAGCAAGCACGCCGTCATTGGACTGACGAAAGGAGCCGCGAAGGAGGGAGGGCCTCGAGAGATCAGGGTGAATGCCGTTCTCCCGTAAGTTGAGCGCCGTCCTTTATACAATTGAATTTCTCAGATATTGATTAATTATTAGGGGTCCGACTACAACGCAACTACTTCAGGAGACTACTGTGGCGTTTGGAGACTTGAAACGCCCTAGTGCGTACCGACCCTTTGCGAGGGAGGGTAAAGTCGAGGAGCTTAGCAACGTTATTACATTCCTGTTGGGTCCGGAGAGCACCTATGTGACTGGCGCTATCTGGGCAGTTGACGGTGGATCCCTGGCCTAAACTGTATCTTTGAATAAGCTGTATAGTTATCTTACGCTAGGCTTTGACTTCTAAGTTGCCCTCTGCACTGTGTCTTATATTACCCCGAAATTACTACTCTAGAGGACTTCTCTGATTAAAAGACACCTTTTATTTTAGACAATGTTTTTAAACATAGATAAGCGAGATATACGAGGTATTAGACGGCATGTAGGCAGTTTTGTTATTACGAGGGAGATAAATGGCAGCCGTGTTAGAAATGCCCCTATGGTGTAATAGATACATTATGGACAGATTTCCCACACTAGATGGTCTTTGTATTTACATAAAATGAAGAGTTGATCCTCCATCAACCACTATTTGCTGCCCCGTCGTAAACCTCGAGAGATCACTGGCAAAGAAGACGACTCCCCCGGCAATATCCTTGGGCTGTCCCAATCGACCCATCGGACATCTGTTGACGAGAGCATCCTTTGTCTCCGGTACCTTCACAAACTCAGCCACCATGGCCGTGTCCGTGGGCCCTGGTAGGACACAGTTGAATCGGATTTGCTGAGGTCCATACTCGGCAGCGAGGTTCATCATGAAACCCATGACTCCGGCTTTGCTCCCAGCGTAGTGGGCCAAGCCCGCGGATCCCGTCATGACGGTGTTGGATGAAATGCCGATGATGCTGCCTCCATGACCCTGTCGAGCCATTTGTAGCGTCGCAGCTTGAGTCATGAGGTAATTGGCAACATAGTTGATATCTACGTGCCGCTGAACGAGAGATTTGGTGACCTGATCTGCGGGTAGCGGATGGAAGATGGCGGCGTTATTCACGAGAACATCGATTCTTCCGAATTTGGAGACGGTGAATTGGATCAATTTTTCGGGAGCACCGTCTGCGGTGAGATCAGCTCCGTACAGGACGGAGGTGGTGGAGTAAAGAGATGAGATCTCTTTTTGCAGGGATTCAGCGTCTGCCTTCGTACTCTCGGTCCCAAGATGATGGAGAACGAGCGTGGCACCGTAATTGGCACATTCCAGCGCGCATCCTCGACCAATGCCAGAGGAGCTTCCGGTGATGATGATAACTTTATCGTGGAGTAGAGCCATTATGGTTAGATAGATGGGGGTGATACACAAAAGGTAGGTTGAAAGGAGGTCAAAACGAGGTATTTGGGTTACGATTACTGAGTGCATCCATGGCTACTTTATGTATTTCAGACTACACCCAACTGCGCCTGCTCTCATCGGCTCTTTCCTGACCCCATGAACTGGGTATCTCCTCACTGTATAGTCTCTTAGCCCTAGTGCGGAACCCTGTGAAATCCACAAAATAAAATAATGCATTTGGCAGTACCTGGGGAAGAACCCCGCAACAACCAGCCAACCCCTCACGCTTGGCTAATTTGTGGGTCAATGAAATACGTTTCAATTACTCTCATTCCCCTTTCTTGGGGCTGGGATGGCTATAGTCGGTATTTGCGTAGTACATAGCCGGGGCACATTAAAGAACACAATTCCTTGGCCAACAGGTTGTTCTAGCAAAATAAATATAATTTGGGGTCATTACGGGCCCCCGTGGATCCTCCGGGGGATTTTGAACATGGATATCCGTACTTGACATGTGTCTTGTAGTATTCCGACGGATGCTCAGGCATCCGAATTGTCTATCGTAGTTATGAGCGGGGATATAAGTTTCCACCAAAGCGCTCGAGTATACGAAGATCATCTTCGAACTGACCACGCTGAGATACCGAGATTCACATTTCAATCATGTCTGCTGGAGGTGCCGCTAACGGAGTCATCTTCCTCCGTCCCCTACCGGACAAGAAGGACGAGGTAATCACAATGATCCCTGGTCGAGCCCTTTGAGGGAAGTATACGGTGATTGACCTTTTGACTAGTTGGAACAATTCCTCTCCAAAAATCTCAAAGATATCCGGGAGAAAGTGGCGGGATGTCTCATAGCATTCCATTTTTGGTCGGACGAGAAGCAAGAATTCATTGTGGTTGAAAGGTGAGTTTCGGGTCGAACCCTAGCCCTCATGAGAACAAGCTTACGTTCTATTCTAGTTTCGAATCCACGCAAGCCATGTTTGAATACGGCAACAGCCAGTACCATGAGGGCATGGTGGCAAAGGTCATCGAGTTGGGAGTAACTCCGATCCAGGCATTCACTGATCAGGCCAGCTCTCAAGAGTTGAAAGATTTCCGTACTACAGACCAAGCTTCCCATTTCGATGTCTAGGGTAGGGGATTAGATACAAGGGTCTGTAATGAGAGTATGGGTCCGTAATGAGAGTATGGGTCTGTAATGAGAGTATGGGATGGTGCCATTATTGTCTCCTACAGATGACGAAACCATGGAGAAGTGTACTAGTTTGCAATGAATCCAGCCCTGATCCTTGCTCCTCTGATTATCTTGTATGGCATGTCGTTCTCGAACGTTCGATTGCCACGCACCGTCTTCCACCATTAAATGCGGGGTAATATTCTAAACTCCGGAATGGGGCCACTGGTTCATGTAGGATCATGTCAAGATTCGGTGGCTGGTGGCAACACCGCCGAAAATCATCGGCTTTCCGGTTCCATTCCAAGGCTTGGTGGGCATATGGTTGCCGTTACCGAACAAACCATCCAATCACGAGCATACCCAACCCGGCAACAGACGGCGTTGCAATGTTGATTTCCCTTTAGATCGCCCAAAAAGAAGCATGCAGTATTTATGCCGATCTCCTAGCCAGAGGTCACACCTTCCCATTAAATGGTGTCACTAGGCTTTGCAGCTATTGGTTTGCCCCGTCGGCGTTATCGCGGGGGCATTTTTGCCAGCATATTTCTTATCGGAGACATCGTAGACAAGGTGCCTCCGTGCAGCTTCAAATCCCAGGTATACACCTGCTGTAAAAAACAAGACAAGGAAACGAGAACAGTGAAAAGAAATGGAAAAAAGCAGTCCAGAAGAATCGTCGGAGGCGAGCAGGATGATACCCCTTCGAAGGCCCCGTATACAGCGTGCTCCGATCGCTTGTGAGTACTGCCATCGGCGCAAGATCCGCTGCGATGTGATGCATGGCGTCCCTTGTACAAACTGTCGCCTAGACAGAGTTGGTTGCCAAAAGAGAGCAGCCAGAGTGCCTACGGGAGCGCCTCGGGGACGGGCTCCCCCTCGAAGGCCTGCTACTAGGGCACAAAAATCTCCACCATCGACAGTGCATTTCAGCATTCCGATCGCATCCAGCGAGACCAGCGAGGTAAATACGGCTGAGACGGAATCCCAAAACAACGATGGTATGTCACATCCTCCAGCTAGATGGTTAGGGCTAGGCTACATCACTAACAGTGCCTGCCTTGGTTAGATACGCATATTAAAGTTAATGTCCTCTTCTGTTACTATCCCTTCCTCGATTCATCACGACTTGCGCGGCTCAAGGAGCGCGATGCCGTATTTCTTGAGGCCCAGGGTTGCTTCCATCTGCCTCCAGCACCTGCCCTAGACAGCCTCGTCGACCATTATTTCCTTTACGTCCACCCTTGTCTACCGTTGATAAACGAGTCGGAGTTCTGGCACATGTACCGCCATCCCGATGAATACAAGGGGCAGTTTTCACTCCTCTTATTCCAGGCGATATTGTTTGCGGCCGCTCCTGTTAGTTACCCTTGACTGAACGGGTTTCGGTTGACCTTAGCTGACCGGTTCCAGTTTGTGCCCTCCAACATTGTCGAACAATCTGGTTTCTCGTCCCCGGTAGCACTACGAGATGAATTCTACAAAAAGGCTAATGTGAGTGAGGGGCGCGCCGGGAGCGATTTAGCCGAGCAGCCATGATCTAACTTCTACAGATGCTTTACATACATGGCATAGAGGATGACCACTTCGTGCTTGCGCAAGCAGCGATCCTACTAAGCTCCTATAACTCCAACACAGACGCAATGAGCAACTCAAAATGGCTAACGGCAGCCATCAGACACGCAGAAGCTGAAAACGCCCACAGTTATGACTTCTGTCTCCTCGTTAGCGTCCGAGACCGGGTTAGATTGAAACGGCTTTGGTGGTGCTGCATAATCCGTGATCGACTGGTTTCGCTGGGGACGCGTCGTCCGATCCAAATCCTGCCCAGTCGGTATCCGCTTGCCGACAACACACTTTCTTTAAACGACCTCCAGGACGATATGGACAACTCCGGGGTCTACCAGCCCGATATTAGATTGGCGCTTAACTGGGCTTTGGTTAAGCTGGCTGGATTTGTCGTTGCTGTGACGGATCTCCTTGTCATCGCGTACCCTTCGCCTGACGATTCAAGTTGGGGCAGTACACCGAGCAAAGGAGATGACTGGGAGACTCTAGAGGAGGTGCGATCGCGCATTGAGATATGGGAGGCAGACTTTATGAAATGGGTCCAAAGTGTCGATTCTCATGTATACCTGTCTGTTACTGTATTCCTTCATCTTACAACCGTATATCACCAGTACGTCAAGCACCCCCTTCCCCCTCCTACCGTGGGGACTGCATGAGAAGTCTAACTAGGTTACAGGTCCGCTCGCATGGCTTTATGCAATCTTGCCTGCCGCCTCGCCGCAGAATCCGAATCTCCACAGGCCAGGATGACTCTGGGATACTATAAAGCGGAACTACACGATGCAGTATGCAACATGACGGACAAAGTGCAGAGACTGATCCGTTCAGGCAAAGCAAAATATCTTCCCGTAAGCGCGTAAGACCTCCTTTCTTGGGTTTTCCCCTTCCACGAGGCTTTACAGGACTAACGTTTTCCCAGTATGGCATGTACTGTCCTCCCCCTTATCCTCTGGCAGTTGAACGTCGGACTATCTTCAACACCAGCTGCGAAACGTCGCAATACTCAGAACCTGTCCGTGTACGAGGAGATCAACCGCCTGTATGGCATGCGTTATGACATCAGACGAGTGGACGCCCTCATCCAGCAGGTTCTCGAGTTCGTGAAACCCGAGATCGTTAAAATGGTCATGGGCACAGACAATGATCTCCCGACGGTTTCATTCCCAGATATGTTCGAAAAGGAGCCACAAAGCTATGCCTCTCTGTGCCTTTATCTCGACGGTCTACTTTCGGCCGATGACAAGATCAAGGAGGCCAACACTCAGAAGTTTATTCGCATCATGCAGCTGCAGTTTCAGCAGCTACAGGATAAAACACGGTATAATAGCGAAAGTATAACAGAAGCCAATACGTGTGAGTCAAACACTGGTTTTCTGGAGGACTTGGACGTAGTCTCTTGCATGTTGAAGTCGTCGGATGCAGGTGATTGCTCCGTTCTGTCTCCGATCCTCCCAGTGGATCAGATAGAGACAAGGATCGAGGACGCTGAAGAGCATACCGGACATCCCATGCCAATAACACATTCAATCGAAACTGGACAACCGATGAGTGACTGCTGGGTCGATCTATTTACAATTTTGGGCGAATGAGTTCTACATCAGACGCAATTTTCTTTCCTGTTTCGCTTTGACGATAATGCAACATAGTTTGCAGAATAGTTCTATTTAATGACATTGTTATACCTACAGTTTCTGGGTTCTCGCTTCAATCAAATCGATCGTATTATCCAAGGCATAGGCACACGATGCCTTCTTGCTGCGAACCAAGTTTGCCTGCTCGCGGGTGACGAACTTTGCCTCCACGGCGGGATTGTAGCCGAGTCCACTCATGGCTGCAATTTCGTCCTCGTTGGTTGGACTCTGTGTATTCTTCTTTCCATCTGCACGTTTGTAGACGGTGACCACAATCGCGCCACCCAGGCCAACATTGTGCTGCAACGCCACATCGGTATCAGGGACAAGACGGCCGTTGTTAGCCCACCCTCGAAGCTGCCAAGTAAGCTCCGCACACTGGGCAATTCCCGTAGCGCCCAACGGATGGCCTTTGGATATAAGACCACCCGATGGATTGACGATGGGCCCTCGTCCTCGTCCGCCGTATGTGATATCGCCATTTCGAATCAGATGATGAGCTTTCCCAACCTCACAGAAGCCCATGGCCTCCAGAGAGATCAATTCGTTTGCAGAGAAGCAGTCATGTAACTCACACACTCGAATATCCTTTGGTGTGGCTCCTGCCTCCTTTAATGCCGCGGCAGTTGCTTGTTTTGACATCCCGTAGCCTACGAGGTCCATTGCACTTCCGGAATACAAAGAAGGAGAATCAGACATGAGGGACTGGCCGGCGATCAAGATTGCGTGGCTTTTTAATTCTGGCCGCGCGTCGAGGAACCGTTGGGAGACGACTACCGCGGCAGCTGCACCGTCAGAGGTCGGAGAGCATTGGAGTTTTGTCATTGGGTAGTAAATCATCGGTGAGCTCTGGATCTCTTCTAGTGTATACACCGTTCGAAACTGGGCATATGGGTTGCGGGATGAATGCTCATGGGAGATGCGAGCGATTTCCGCGAAGTCTTCTGCAGTAGCACCATATCTATAATTTCAAAGTAAGCTAAATGATCACCATGCAGAAGAAGCGAGCATTCTCTTTTGCGAGTGAGGTGCTTACTTTTCCATGTATTCCCTCCCAGCATTTCCGAACATCCGGGGGTTCTTCGGTGTTTTGTCCTTCCCCCTTGTGGCATCCATCAACTTCATGCTCAGATCAAATGGGGTCGGTCGGTCTGTAACGGTGCTGACGAGCGGCCCTGAGTTCATCTGCTCAAACCCAACGACGAGCACACAGTCGTGTATGCCCGAGGAAACATAGTTCCGAGCCATATACAGGCCGGTTGAACCCGTGGCACAAGCATTGTTCGTGTTGTAGATTGGAATGCCGGTCATGCCAAATTGGTAGAATACGCGCTGGCCGCTGCAGGTTGAACCAGACGCGTAGCAGGCAATGCCGGCTTCAACATCGTCATAGGTGACGTGTCCGTCTAGCATTGCCTTGACTCCAGCCTCAAAGGCCAATTCCGTATACATCCGGGTAGCACGCGGCCTAAGGAAGGCGGCCATGCCTACGCCAAGGACGTAGGCATTGCCCTGTGTTTTCGATGCCATGGTGGGTTGCAAGTAATGTAAAGGCGACTAGAAATGTAGAGAATAATGCTGTCTCGATTTTCGGGGCGTTGCAATGAGTATCTAATTCTATCTATAAACTATCACTGAAGGGTTCGCAGGGCCCGAGGTCCAGCTATCATCAGAGCATATCGTCACCGCGGCCCGTCTGCTCAGGGGCACGGATGGGGAGACGGTGCTTGCCGGCTATACCGCACATAGCCGACAATAACAGCTACAACGCGTTTCCCTCGGGAACGCCTTAGCGGTGGGATAATCGTTTACTCCCTTACTAAGTACCAAATCCAACTTCATATGAGTTGTGGTGGAAAGGTGTTACCCAAATATATGGCCAACAGTAGAAACGGGATGTAACTTGCTACTTCCCGTGTTTTCAGAATGTCGGACTATTAAGCCATTGACCATTCTACACTAAAAAATATAGTAACCAACAAGTTTATGTTACTGGAACAGTCAGACAGGGAAGGTGATCCGAAATCTCACAAGGTACAGCTCTGTTGCCTAAAGTGGTGGCCCTGGATTTGTTGGGAATATTAAGCGTGATGTTCGGCTTTCGCGATAATGGGGAAAGCAGATGACATATACCTGAAGTTTCCGATCTATAACAAAGGTATAATTGTGTATACCACTCTAAAAACCACTGGAAACAGGCTGGTTGAAATAGATATAAGGTTGGAGGATGGCTTAGGCGCCAATCGTGAATGCCTCCCATCCCCTCATCAATAGGCCGAGTGACACCACCAAGTGAGACTGCTCTCGGTAAACAGTTCAAGATCCGCCCTTGCCAGTTGCGAACCCAAGCATCATACCCCAACTCTAACTATGGGATGGCAGGGTGGGTAGTGCTGTAGAATATTACTTAAACGATTATCAAACCGCTTGTAGGCTCCTCAAGCACTTATGCAATCAGTGAAGAACCATCTTCTTACATTACCAGTAACTCATTATCATATCATATAGAAACGTCGTGAGCCTTCTGCAACAATAATAAGAGATCCTCGTTCCGGCTATACAAGGCCCCATCATACGGATAAATTCTCACAAGGGGAATGTTTCGGACTCAAAGCTTCACGTTGGGATATACTCGTACCCAAGCCGCCCGTGGGACAAAGACCCCTTTGCTACTGCTCGCTTCGAATCTCCCTTTCCTACAAACTTTAACGCAGAGATTTCAAACCGTAGATTAATTTTTGGGCTTTACCCCGCATCTCCACGGGGAGGTGGACCATCGATATAGTGGACGGTGGCGAATTGTTGGTGAGCTATACCCCGGGAATATGCCAACGCCCACTGACTATAGAGAAACCTAAACTTTCCGTCATGCCCCATATTGATGAGCTGGATTTGATTGCAGGGAGCTCCCCCTTGCAATATCAGAGTAACGGATTTGTATTGGACCAACACTTAGGTTTGAAAGCCCCCCATGCTCCGGGGTCTCCGACAAGAGTAGCTCTCCTATACATATTATTTTTGTAGGTGGGTGTGTGTTAGAGGAATTCATAACCGGTAGGAACCGTCGAAACTTCTGGTACGTTGTACGTCCCATGGGTCCCGAATATCTTCGGTATAGGCGTGGGTTGTCATTAAGGCCATGCGCCACCTTCTCCTAATCCCAAGTCTACCCATAGAAGCGCTGCTTACCTGTTTTCCACTGCACGTATATAAGCAGTGAGTGCTGTCCCAAGAAGAACTTGGGATCCGACGGACCTTAGACAGTTAAACCTGCTAACTGAGTAGCCATTTCCACACCATGTCCTCCCTCACCTTTTATAACGTCGCTATCAGTTGTTTTGTGGCCTTTGGCTCAGGCAGCTATGGCTACGGCTTTGCCGTTTTCCCAACCAGCACTGGTCAGCCTGGGTTTTACAACTACTACAGCCTCGACCGTGAGTATCAGTCACCTCCAGAAGCTCCTCTCCTCGACTGACTTGAAACAGCAAAAAGCACCTACACAGCCAAGTAAGCCTGCAAGAAGCTTTTTGACCTCCGGCCCATCCATTACCCTCAGTGTATAGATGAGATTTACAATTACATTATGCTAACCAACCGGCAGCATTCTTGGAGCAATGAATGCACTCTTCAATCTTGGCCTGGCCCTAGGTGCTCTTGCTCAGGGCTGGCTTGCAGATGCGGTTGGACGAAAGAAGGCTTTCATGCTGGCTGCCTTGTGTTCTCTAGCCGGAGCTGCTCTGGTTGCCGGCTCTCCTGTGATTGGCATGCTGATAGCGATGCGTTTGCTACATGGATTCGGATTGGGCATGCTTGTCGGGCTTGTGCCTTTGTATCTGGCGGAAACCGCACCTCCTCATTACCGTGGACTGCTTCTATGCATCAACACAACATGCATCTCCGCGGGGTATCTTGTGTATGTATTATTCTGACCACCATTTTTACAGTGCATTCAGATCTCATGCTCTTTCTAGGTGTGCCTGGATTTCCGTTGGCACCTACTATTCCACTAATGAGGCTCTCCAATGGAGAATGCCTTTGGCTCTTGCTTGTGTTGGGCCACTAGCCCTGGTTATCGGACTTCCTTTCATTCCCGGTACGTGAGCCGTCCAAATTATTACACCTAGTACTGACACAGATGCTCTTTACAGAGTCCCCTCGATACTTAGCGATGGTTGGGAGAAAGGAAGACGCTTGGGATGTTGTTCAATTGATCCATAAAGATCCCCGCGACCCAGCGAATTCCGCAGCACATGCCGAGTTCACACAAATTGTCAGACAGGTCGACTTTGACAAGGAAATTGGATATGGTTACCTGAAGATGTTTACACAGCCCTCCTGGAGGCGCAGGAGCTTGTTGGCAATGTTTTTGATGTGAGTACAATCTAGAATATCAATGCGGTTCTCCCCTAACTGACTGAATGCTATTAGGTTTGCCGTTCAATCCACTGGCGTATGTCTATGATCCCGACAAAATATGATAAATAGCAATTCCCTAATATCCATCTAGGTTCTGGGCATCACAAACTTCTTAATTCTCATTTTCGGGAACTTGGGAATGAGCGCGTCTATGTCGTTGATTCTATACGGTACGGATATCAACTTCAAGCTGGCTATAACCGGTCTAACCCATGCATCCAGGAATTTATGCCACCGCCGGGCAAGTCTGGGTGTTCCTAGGGATGCTTATTGTTGACAAAGTCGGCCGTAGGAAGCTCCTCCGTAAGCCTCCCCTCATTGCTCTCGTTCACCGAACATCACTAACCTCTTACCCTTTAGTCGCCGGATTCCTCGGCCAAGGCGCTTGTCTTCTTATCGAAGCATTATTACAGCGGCAATATCTCGACAGTGACAACAAGGCCGGCCTCGGAGCATGTGTTGCTTTCCTCTTCGTTTACATGCTATTCTTCAATCTTTGTACAGATGGACCATCGTGGTCTTGGACGGCTGAGGTTTTCCCCACAACCGCCCGGTCCCGGGGTATCGGCCTTGGTCTCTTTTCCTACTTTGTTGGCAGCATCACATACACCACCCCCGGAGCATTGGCTTTCAGAAACGTGTGAGTCAAACATTTATATGCTGGCGCTGAAGACTCGTGAGGTGCTAACTCCCAGTGGCAGGAAATACAACATGTTCTATCTCTACTTCGGCCTGTGCCTGATTGCGTCGGTGGTTATATACTTTTTTATTCCCGAGACCAAGCAAGTCCCGATTGAGGAACTGGGAAATTTATTCGGTGACACGGTCATTGTCCATCTTACAGCTGATGGACATGGTATTGTCGAGGACAAGGAACTGCCTGAGCAACTCGAAAACGTAGATTCGGTGGAGGCTAAACATGAAGGATATCCTAACCAGGTCTGAGGTCCAAATGGATCTATATTTGATGTGTTATCATGAAAAACTGTTCTACGTTCAAACCAGATGAGGATCACGCACTGGGAGTCAAATGTTTCCTTATGAGTCTTTCGTCCCGGATTAATATTTATTAGTGTTATGAAAGAGAATTGATTGAGCTTCCCCACTTCACCTGTGATTTATGCATTCCATCCAAGGTATTAACTCGTGGAATAGTGAGGTGACTGTAGCTAGAAGTATTCCCCCCTTTTAGGATACGACCGGAGGAGAAGCTGCAAAAGTGGGCGTGCTAAAGGCGTCAATTACTACCTCGTAGAGGAGCCCGGCTCCCGATATGCTATCCACCACAAAACTTCCTTCTCGTGGGGTATCCATGACCCTCGCCGATATCAACTTGGAGACATTCATTGCTGGAGCAATAAAAGTCATGCCAATTCAGGCCAATAGGCGTCGCGCTCTGATTGGTCCTGACAAGGGTAATCCAGCGAATAGTATCACGTGTCACTTTGCGGCCTCAGGCCGTGGTCCGCAATTGCTTCGTGTTTTCGCAACAAGCCATTGTTCGTGACAAAATCGAATAATGCCCCTTGGATATTTCCATCATTTGGCCTGTTGAGAAATTAAATATATCTAAGGGATTGGTAAAGAATAAAATAGTTGTTTACTTTACTTTTGAAAGGTACTAAAATACCTGGAGAAGAGAAGACAATCTTCACAATCCTAATTTTCTACGGCATGGTCGAAAATATATACTTTGCATTTCTGGGATCGTGATTGAGAATGGTAGGCACTCTGTGACGTGTATTCCCGAGTCCTTGTAATGATTTTCGTCCAACGGCTACCGGCCTATCCAGAGAAGAGAAAAGCATTTGATTTTTGTTGTTGTGCTACTTGGACTTTTGACTTACAGCGCTGGTTTGTTGATTCATGTTGCGCTCTGATTTTTTCTTGGTGTGTCTCGTGCCAAGAGCATTGTTTTGGTGAGATCATCATTGGTTAAAAATATTGTGGGGCTCCCTTATCGATGCCAATGCCAAGCATTCGAAGACCAGTGTTGACCTTTCACTTGAAGACATAACTGGCCAAGATCCTGGCAATACCTCGTAAAAATACGGCTCAGCGACGCCCTTGTCAATTCTCAAAGAAAATCAAAAACTCGAGACTGAGGGCATATCTCCATGCGATTCGTGGGCAGAGGGGGGAGACAACGTTGTGAAAAGAAGCTCCATCGGGCCGTCATTCTCCCGGATTCGCCTGTAGAATTTAGCACTGTGTACTTGTCAGACCGCGATTCCGTCCACCCGCCAATCCATCTTTTCTGTTATGTTGGAAAAGGGAAAGGCTCAACATAAAGTTTTGGTGGAGGGTTCATGGCGTGGCGAGACTTTAGACCCACTCCGAAATCCTTCGGGCCTCCACAGTTTCCAGCACATGCAGAGATGCTTCCCTTCGGCTCTCAAATTGGGTTGACTTTTTGCATGAGCCTGGCCATACGAGATGTGGAGTAGGAGAGTAGAGCTAGAAGGCCACCGGAGTTTAGCCATATTGTGGATTTTAGGATTCAATTGCCTCGAGAGAAGAAAGGGGGGACGAATGGGAGGAAGTATTGGCGAAAAAGCGCCACAAACGGAGTTAGCAAGACTTAGTGTATGGATACCCTACAGCGTTTCATTGCACCATAAAGTCGCCTGACATGATTCACATCTCCGAAAGCACTTTGACTGAGGGCAGGTTGGTCAATGTCGGGAGTCAATCTAGCAAATTGTTTAGGTGGCGAACATTACAGCAGTCAGTAGCAGCTAGTTCTGGCGGCTTAGGGTACAAAGTAAGTCATTGCATGCATATATAAATGTAAAGTATGTGAGTGCCTGGCTGTGTGTGGGCCCCGAAGTCAGGATCTCAAGTGCTGATACCTACTAGGTACCGTTGTGGAATTGATCAACGTCGGAATCATCAACCATAATGTAGCATCACCACTTGTGGTTCCTTTTCTTTTTCACTAGCAATCCTTGATCTTCTTATGAGGCCCTTTGCGCTGGGGATTATCTAGCTTGTAAGTGGAGGAGCAAAGGGATGGTTTTGATACATTATTGCACTTTACTCAGAAAGGTGCCTAATAGTTCTGGGACCCAAAGAGCTGAGTTCTACCTTATTGTTGCTTAAGACAGCATTAGTCATTCTGATACTGAAATATTTTCCATAATCAAACCTGACCCTCTAGTCAAAGCAGGGCTGACAATCAAGAGGATCGGGCGTGTTTCATTTTGTCTCACCCCAACTTTATACAAAACCTTGGCTTTTTTGTATCACTCCAATTTGGAGTGGCAAATGCAAACCCCTGGCTACCATGTGCCTCTCACAGGACAATAGGAACCATCGTGCGTGATCGACCAAGAGCCGGCATCATCCATTAAGAAAAACGGCCAGGGAGTTGACAGGGTCCTACATGCGGGGTATGTGATTCTTTTGCAGCCTTAGTCTAGTTCATATACTCTGGTAAGACTATATATCGCAAGCTACTGTTGCATCTACATGCCCCTACATATTTTATCATACTAATAAAGGTATCGGACGTGATTGATACAATCTATCACGGCTGTGGTTGAATCCTTTATAAGGGTCCCATACCTTCAGATAATCGCGACTCCTCAAACAAGCCTCCAGAGACCGCTACACTATGAAGAGTACCTTTTCAGATGATACATGGCAGGCAAAGAGGTCTTTAATTACAAGGCTGTACAGAGACGAAGAGTGGCCCTTGAAACAAGTGTTGAAGGTTATTCACACAAGGGATTTCCGCCCAAGGTAAATATCGTTCTCGCAACACTCTATGAAGAAGAGGAACTTACCAATCCTTAGTGAGTCACAACTACGCAGCCGGTTGAAGAGATGGCATGTCACAAAACCATCTCGCAAGAAATACAATAAACAAGGATTGCGAGGCTCTCGCAAGAAGAGCTCATCCAAGGGGTCGTTCCCAGAGAATTCGACGTTGTCAAATCCCGCGGCCTCAAATGCCAGTGAGAGTTTATCGGAACTATCCTCTATTGAACCAGAGATACGCGACCCTTTCAATAGCATCGTCTGGGAGCAATCAGTTGTGGGGGAACGCATCTTGAACAAACTAAGGCGCCCCTCACATGAAGAACCCCGGCCTATACCAGGGCATATGACACCTTATCAAGCGTCATTATGGCGCAGCCCAGAAGGCTTTCTCAGCTATGAACCTACCAAAGGTAGTGTGAGCCGTCTGGGACACTCAGTCCCCCAGCAGTCCAAGGTGCCTAATCCCGAAGACAGCGACACAGTCACACCTTCGTCAAGTTCGGGCCATCCTGACAATTGTTTTGGATTTCCTGTGCTCCCAGATCGCTGGTCCGAGGAGAAGTGTCTTTTTGGAAGCCATCCTGAAATGGACACTTCCTTTCAATTACACTCGAGACAATTAGCACAGTCATCTGCTGGATTGCTTTTGGGGCAAGGAAAAGAGCAACATGCGCAACCCCTGGAAAAAACGGCGCAACCGCAGCAACCCCCTTTCCCTGAAGATGATCTTATTCCCATCTGGTCAGGGATTCTAGATACCCTGGTACCAAATTTTCCCTGCAGTCAGCTGCCTGACCCCGGTTGGGAGGAAATTTCTGATTCTGCATCCTGTGTATGGCCACCCCTGCTCGATCACGACAATTGGCCCCTGCCTAGTCGCTGGTAATTCATTTAATGTTTTTTCTTATTTATCCATATACCATTGTACCTGCAATCATAAGCAATATTAGTCATTTAAAGCACTATGTTCCTTTTGTAGGTGGATCACTCTGGTGATCTGCACATCCTAGACAAACTGCTTGGCAAGCGCCGCTCGTACGCTCCCGCCGACTTCGTCCTCCCAGCAAAGCTAGTCCCACTTAACATGATTATCTCCGAAAACTTACTGCCATTCAAGGTATATCCACTTGTTAACCACGTTACATGAAAGTCAAATAATAAAACTAGGGTTAGCAATTGGTGTTGTATGTTGTGATGTGAAGGATTTTCGCCGCGGAGGATCCCGGAGTATAATGCAATGCTTGTCATTTCACTTATTATCCCCGCATGGTATGTTTTGGGTTATTGCTACATGATCATCTTAATAGATGAGTGATAGTGTGATTAATGCTGCATATCATGGTGATCTACTCCATCGAGATAGGAGGCGTTTTTCAACGCAACCCTCATTTATTATAAGCCTAAGCCAGGCCTTGAGATGACTAGCGTACCGTGTTAGGTATTTGCCCTCATATTTAGCTGAGTCCATCAGGTGAACGTGGCCTCAGCCTCAAGCCACTTCAGCTAGAAACGATAGTCCAAGTCATGCCACTCTCCGGAATGAAGAAGTGTGATGATCTATTGTAACCGGAATATCTCACTAGTTGCCGGTCAATTTAAACTTTTGCTTCAAACGGCCAACCATGATCCTAGTCATTTTTGTTTGAACCCTGTCAAACCTCGGCTTAAAGCTCTTACTCATTAGAGCCTGCTTGTTCAGTGCCCTGCAGCGTCGGCCGGGAGATATCGGGCCCTGGTCGTAACACCTGGGCTACTATCCTGGAAGGGCGCCAATGATATCACTGCCCGCTTGATCACTGCTCCAACATGAGAACTGTTCTCCACAAATTCAAGGATTGCTGCTAGTGTTGGAGATAGGTCCCCGCACCGTTGATCTAGCAACCAAGGCCTGTAACGGCGGGGATATTGGGTTATCCAAGGGCAGGAACCTCTAGATCTGTACCTCACTAGGGCGCTCCGTCCATGCTAGTGCCAACTAACAGCAGAGTAACGAGAAAGGGTAATCGTCCCGGCCGTATTTCGGTGAACACAGGCCCCGGATCACGCCTCCCTCCAGCTGGGGGCGAAATAGGAAGCCAGGAAGGAACTAAGAGTAGGGATATTTGATAATATGATTGTGATAGGGCTCGCAGCATATGAAAGAGGCAGCCACTGCTAGGGCAAGAAAAGGAGGCATTTTTCGCATGAGGTGGCTGACCGAACGAAGCGCATCATTTGCAGGATAGAAGGGTTGCTCAGCAACAACATTAGAAAACACATTTTTACTCATCTAGATGTGAGCACTCGGAGCATTCTGTTTGATCATTTTTATTTTGTTTTATTTATTTTATTTTCTTTTGTTAACAAAAAGTCCTCCTACGAATGCTCGGCCCGGGGTACGAGTGCTATGATGCCTCGCCGATGTAATAGATCAGCCTCGCCTCGATAAACACCCGCGACGGGCCAATGGGCTCGAGCTGGACTCAATCGTGGATCACTTTCGTTCCTAATTCGATCGCGGCTGAAAGGTGGAAATTGCCGGAGGTGGGACGAGGTGCGTGTTTAGGGGCGAAGCTGGATACTTATAAAAGCCGAATACCGATATCTATCTATCCCGGCTGTGGATCTAGCTGGGGCCCTAGGCAGCTATACCTTCACTAATGAATAATTTACGCGTTATCAGTCAAGCCAAAGGACCTACAAGAGTGCTCGAAGTGAGATGATAGATAATGAGAACTTTAAAAGCCTGTGATATATGCTGAGGATATCTCCTGGTCTGAAGAGTCTCCGTACAAATATTGTTGCTCATGGATTCGAGACTTGCAGGCAAGTGTTGGGGGATTATGGATATGGCGGAGGCAGTAAGCTTTCAAGATTCTCCCCGGACTAGGTGTCTTGACTGACAGTGGATAGTTCAATGGCTGACCGGCAGGTTAAATCCTACCTTCTCAAAAAAAAAAAAAAAGACAACGATGGGGAGCAGAAACCCGGCTTCTGGGGTTGATGGGCGAGATGCTTTTGGGTCAATGATATCGAAGCCCAGGCCACAGGTTTGAACCCTTAGACGTCCTGGGCTGTGACTACGTGGTGATAAAAGGGGTCGAACAAAGGGATCGCGTTTAGGTCTGTTCTATTATTTTTGGGCAAGTTGTGTGCTTGAAACGGTGCAATGGAACTATCTCAATATTTTGACTTCGTTACTGTGGTGGTAGATGACTGGACTCGACTCGACCTCCCATCGTCCCACGCTGCCACTCGATCCTTTCGGGATTCGGGAAAAAAATAACGGAAAAGAAAAAAAATAGAAGCTAAAATAAGGTTTATTATTGGACCATGGAACATTAATGATTTTTGAGTTTCGGACCCCCCCACCCGCCGTAAGAAAGTCCGAAAGCTATCGGTGCTGTGTTTGCTGCTGCTACCCCGGACTCGAGTGACTTCCCCGCACCAAGCTTGGTGGCGGTGATCCCCAGTTTTTGTTGCGCCCTCATAAGGTGCTAATAGCTCATTTTCTGCCTGTCCACTACCGTTATTGTATATCTCAGAGACTCCCTTTTCCCGGCTATCATGATGGAGGAGACCCGATCTCAGGTTACCGGCCCAAAGAAGTCTAGGCCCAATAAACGCGCTGGGCAGGTATGCCTGCGCTGCCACGAGAAGAAGGTAAGGAGCTGTCCTGGAATACATACATGACAACTCGGGTAGAAAACCAATGTAGTATCCTGGGCTAATACTGTCTAGATCAAATGCGACATCTACCTCAAGACCGGTCCTTCGCGAGTGTGCGGCAACTGCACTAACAGCGCCTCAACGTGTTTGTAAGTAGAGCTGCTCATGAGCAAGGTTCTCCATCAGGAAGGTAATAACCATGTCTATAGAATACGACAGTCTAAAAGAGGCACCAAGAGGCGTCTAGCACGGTCAGCTGCAGAAACAGAGCGGTGGGAATCCGTTACCCAACGGAAGACCCCTGATGCGTCGGTAATTATCATGTCATGATGCTTTGCTGGAGACCATCGCCATGCTGACTGTATTCCATTATAGTCCACCATAACAAGCATCGACGAATATCCCACTCTCCATCCGGTCAGCTTCTCCCTGCCAGAGCAGTCGCACGGGCTGGACGGGCATCCCGTCACTCAGGTAGATCTACCGACTGCAGAGGGACAGCACAGCAGATACGGAAGCATACGAGAGGTCCAGCCTCACCAGACACACCTAGGAAGCACGGGGTATATGCAAATGTTCACTCACTCGAATACCCTGGGGTACCAGACCCCCTCTGAGCCCATGCAGCTAGATTGCCCTTCTGCAGCATTGCAAGCAATCCCGGACGATCTCCTTGATAGTTATATCGAAACGTATTTCGAGTACGCCAGCGTGTGGTGCCCGGTTCTGGACCGCGAGTCACTCCAACTCCGCCCGCAAATTCTCATGTCCCCCCTCATCCAGAATGCGCTCGCGCTCTGTGCGACACGACTCCGGCCGCCACTCATGGCGCATTTGGAGCCCATCCTGCACTACCAACGGGCCAAAAGCCTGCTGTACGGGAATTGTGAAAGCAACCCGCTTCTCCAAATCGTTAGTCTCATGCTGTTCTGGTGGTGGAGTCCTGGAATGCCAAATGTCGCAAGCCTGGACACAGGTCGATGGTGGCTTGGTGCAGCCATCCGGATTGCGGAGGAAATCGGGCTGCACCAGCGGACATCACCGATACAGCCGTTAATAGGGGAGACGCCAGGTTTGCGGCGGAGGATCTGGTGGACGCTGTTTGTAAGATTCCCTACTCAGATTGCCGCAGTTCGAGCCGAAAGACTAACTAATTGTGTTACCAAAGACCAGGGATCGAATAGTAGCAATGGCCCAAGGAAGGCCCTGTCTCATTAACGTCGATTACTGCGACCAGCCCATGGTTACCGTTGACGACTTCCCGGACCCAACGGATCTCAAGGCATTTGTCTTCGTGTCCTGGGTCCAGCTCTGGGAAATCGGCGGGAAAATCCATCGGGAAATTTATTGGGCAAAGGAGGCATACTCCCCGATGCCAGAGCTGGTCCAAGAGATGATTGTTTGGGCGAAATCACTCCCCGTTTCCCTGCAACTACCCTTTAATACCAATAGAACGTACGCTTTTAACCGGGACGTGCACGACCTACACCTGAGCTACCTGACCCTGATCCTATTGCTGTATCTGGGTCGGAGCGAGAAGACGATTCCCACAGCCTCAATCCCGGCCATAGCAGCCGCATCTTGCATCACGCGGATATTCAAGGACTATCTCGCGCGGGGGTCAGTGCGGTTCGTGCTCCCACAAGCAAGCTGGAGCATCGCCCTCGCGATCCTAGCTTTACTACACGCCCGACGAATCGAGGAACTGTCTGTGTTCGCAGAGCAGGAAATAAAAACACTACATGCCGCCTTAACCCAATTAGCACCTTTTTCATACCCCGGGAAGATGTTCAGCCAGGGGATCCAGCGGCTCCTGGACGCGGAGCTTGCAGCAATGAACTTTCGCCCGACAACCCCACTGGATCCGGCCATTATCGAAAATCCACATTCGCCAACGGCTGCCAGTGCCACGTCTAGGGATGGCCAAAGGTCGTGGATGCATCTGTTCCCGTATATAACCCCCCAAACGAGCGCGTTGGTAGCGCAGCTGCTGGCTAGTGAGGGCGCGGAGATGCTACCGCGTAATGACCCGGAATGGGGACCTGAAATACTTCCGCTGCTGCATGAGCTCATTTCGGATTCCCATAATTTCTACGAGACTAACCTCACCCTGGGCTGAGTTGATTTAATGTCTGCAAATATTCTGGATCTTAACAATGTACATGTATAAATATAATGATGACGGCATTGAAAAGGTATTGGCTACCTAATGTTTCACAGTAATTGTAGATGCCACATATTTTGGTCGTCGTACTCTAGACCACAGCAATTTGGCTTCCAAGCCAATATCAACCTGGAGCATGACACCTTCAGAATGGGCTCCAATAAATCCTGATGAGGCCTCAAAATAGGGATCCATATCTCGAATTAAATATAATGTCGTAAGGACCCAAAGATTACCAAAACAAAACCTTAATGCAGAGCCCAGGATATCCGGCATTGCTGACCGAGTGCTACCAGCCTAACTCCGGACCAAAACTGCAGGAATCACTGGTGTGGGCTAGCATTGGGCGTGGGTAAAGAGTCACGACACCCCTCCCCCCCAGTTCACGAGTGCGGGGGAAGCCATACAACATCGAATGCCCCTCCCTTCGTGTGGGCAGGGCGAGGAGCCGCCGGTTATGTCGGTATGATGTACGGAAATAAGGCCGGGGGTATCGGCAATTCTATGAGGGGGTGGTCCTACGAGTAGATGGCACACTTGTGTTTACCACGTGGATATGGTTCCATGGCGCCCTGCCCCCCGCGGATCATATGGGGGGTAAATTATGGGAAGGCAAAATGGCCAGTGAAATATCAAAACCTGTATAAAGACACGTGCGACATTGTCCTTCCCCTACAGAGTAGAACCTGAATAACTCTAAGTGTGTGTTTTTTTTTTTTTTTAAGAATATTTTGGCTCTCCTCCTTTGACCTAATCACGATGCTGGTATTGAACGAAACGCCGCGGGCTGCCGCCAGCGCTTCCGCTGAGAACGACCCCCTGGATTATGATGTCCTCATCATTGGAGCTGGACTGGCGGGTATCTACGCAGCCATATCAATGAAGCGATTGAGGCTGCGTGTCAGAGTCATTGAGCGAGGCTCAGGCGTGGGTGGTGTGTGGTTCTGGAATCGATACCCCGGCGCTCGCTTTGATTCGGAAAGTTACACCTACATGTTCACCTTCTCGCAAGAGCTGCTGGACGAGTGGGACTGGAAGGAGCATTTCTCCGCCCAGGCAGATACTTTGAGGTATATCAACTACATTGTTGACAAATTCAATGTACGATCCAATATCCAATTGCAGACTGAAGTCAAGTCAGCCCAGTACGACGATGTGAAACGATCCTGGGCTGTAGTCGATCAGAATGGGAATAAGCTTGTCTCACGGTTCCTCATCAACTGCCTGGGCCCGCTCACAACACCTACCTTGCCCGCGATCCCGGGAGTGGAGGACTTCAAGGGAGAAGCATACCATACCTCTCGCTGGCCGCATGCGGAGATCCGGTTTGAAGGTAAACGAGTTGGCGTTATTGGGACCGGAGCAACTGGCATCCAGGTAATCCAGGAGGTAGCGAAGACAGCTAAGCATTTAACTGTTTTTCAACGCACAGCCAACTGGACTGCTCCTCTCCGCAACAGCACCATCGACGCGGAGGAAATGAAGTCCATCAGGGAACAGTACCCGGATATTATCCGGAAATGCAAATCCACCCCGATGTGTTTTATGTACCAGCCGGACCCACGGAACGCTGTGGACTTGTCGAAGGAAGAGCGGGAGGAAATGTGGGAGGATCACTACAGCAAACGTGGCCTGATCAAATGGGTTGGAAATTTCAAGGACATTTTCACCAACGAGGAAGCCAACAATCTGTACAGTGAGTGGATGGCTGCAAAGATCCGCGGGCGGGTTGATGACCCCGAGATCGCGGAGGCATTGATTCCCAACAATCACGGCTTTGGGACCCGACGAGTCCCTCTCGAGAATGGCTACTACGAACTGTACAACAGGGACGATGTGAAGCTGGTCAACCTGTCCAACACTCCCATTGAGCGGATTACAGAGACCGGCATCCAAACATCAGCGGGGCATATCGATCTTGATATTCTCATTTATGCGACCGGTTTCGACGCACTGACTGGCTCCTACGAAGAGATCGAATATACCGGCGAGAAAGGGCTGACACTCCGGGAGAAATGGAAGGACGGACCACGAACGTATCTTGGATTGACTGTACCAGGGTTCCCAAATATGTTCAACGTGTTAGGCCCACACCAAGCCACGGGAAATATTCCTCATTGTATTGAGTACGCAGTGGAGTGGCTGACGAGGTTCATGAAATACCTGGGGGAACGCAACATCACCTATATGGTTCCGGATGAGAAGGGAGAGGCGGAGTGGACAGAGCATGTTTTTGCGTGCACTAAGGGGGTACTGTCGGCAAAGGTCAAGTCTTGGATGACGGGTTACAACACGAACCGCCCTGGAAAGGCTGAAACGAGGATCATCCGATATTACGGAAGCGTTCTAGGCTTTCGAGAACGCTGTGAGGCTGTCGCCAGTGATAACTACCGCCACTTCATAATGGATTGATCCTGAAGGCGACAGATAGGAAAACAATGTAAATTTAGATTATCTGAGTTTGGGGCCTATGGTCTATAGTACCCGCGATTCGATATTCCTGAATATATTATTTTGCGTATCTGCTGAGAGATTGCTTCCGACTAAGAAAGAGAATCCAAACCCCAACATAAAGGATGCTTGAGCCCCCGGGTACCTTAAAGGAGAATGAAGCTGGTGGAGTATAGGCAACCAAGTGATAGTGTTGGTAACATAGAATCCCAGCTTCAATAGTGAACATCGACTAAGATGCCCAATTCATTGACATAGCTTCGAAAGGCTAACCCAAAAACAACAAGCGTCTACCCGCTCGGTATAGAATTAAATGCCTTTTGAAGTGAGTGCATTTTGGGTCTGGGCGTAGCCGGTGTTTCTGGTATTCGCCACCCATATTGCCAGGAATAGCCGAAGACCTTGGTTGCCTTCAGCCGGGATGTTGACCTTGCGCCAATAAGGAGAGGGCAAATGTTTCGTAGTCTACACTCGCAGAAATTGGTCCAGATTCCCACTGTTCGGATCCATCAATTTCCAGATTTATCATGTCATCCCAAACGGTAGCCAGGGATTAGGATACTACTGCTTCTATCGGAGATAAACGAAGGGTGATGTTATGACCGTCTTCGATGAACAGTAAATTCGCTGACCACTAACGGCCCCGACAACCTCCGGAGTCCCAGCAAGTAATACATTTCAACGCAGAGTAATTCAGGGCGCGATATAGTACTTATTATAAAGGCGAGCCACTGCAAGAACTGAGTAACCGTGTATTCACGTGTCTATGTATTTCCACTTCCTTTAAGGGTTCTCTATTGGTTGCCCCCCATCCCCAATGCCCAAGGACCGCACCGCCAGTTTTTTCAGCCGCGGGATCAGCATCGTTGGAGTTCTCCGACTCCCCGCAGCTGATAGCCCTAATCGAAAACAGGCTGCTATCGTGGTTAGCCACCCGGCTGGGGGAGTAAAGGAGCAGGCTGCTGGTCTTTACGCCCAACTTCTGACCAAGCAAGGATACGTTACTCTAGCATTTGATGCCGCCTACCAGGGGGAGAGCTCCGGCGAACCCCGTGGTCTCGAAGATCCATACCAGCGTGTGGAGGATATTAAGTCCGCCGTGACATTCCTTTCACTTCACCCAGACGTGGATCCCAACCGCATTGGAGTTCTGGGGATTTGTGCCTCGGGTGGTTATGCCAATTTCGCTGCTCAAACCGATGTTCGCATCAAGGCAGTGGCCGGGGTTAGCTCGGTGGATTTTGGAGCCTTGATTCGCGATGGTCTCAAGGACTCTGTCACTGCTACCAACCCTAAGGCCTTTGTAGACACACTTGAAATAGCGGCCAGAGCACGCATTGAGGAGGCCCAGGGACATCACTACGCCCAACTGTCCTTTTTTCCGGATGACCTCGATGCGATTTCTGATGGGTATCCAGCTCTTTATAAAGAGGGTGCGGACTACTATCGCACTCCTCGGGGAGGCCACTACCGATCGACCAACCGATTCCCTCTACGCAGTACTGATCTACTAGTCAACTTTGATGCGTTTGCCTTCAACCACCTCATTTCTCCACGACCACTTCTGATGATTGCCGGTTCCGCAGCAGACACTCTGTATTTTAGCGAGATCGCCGTGCAAAAGGCTCGAGGGCCCAAGGAACTTTACCTAGTCAAGGGAAAGTCACACGTCGACCTCTATGACGATCCAAGTGAGGTCATTCTCCGACTGAGTGACTTTTTTGCCACTGCCCTTGCCAAATAATCGGTTGGAGTAAGAGAGGGATTAGCGCACGTCTTTCCAGGTCTAGCACACACAACATAAAACGAGAAATATCGATTTGTACGAATATATGTATATAATAAAGTATGAACTTGAAATTTCAATTTCATCGCAGTAGTGAGAGCCTTAGTAGTAATCTTTCGTTGGCTTATGGGTCGACCCTGCTGTCCATCTGGAGAAAGTCTCGCCCTGGATGTGGAAACGCAATGACAAGAACGATACAAATGATGTTCCAATATTGGGCACTCTACATCGAAAAGTACCAAATGATATGGTTTCAAGTCAAGTAAAAACTATTGGCTATATATTCTCTATAGCTCATGGCCCAGTGCAAATCACTAGCTATGATATCCCATTACCCATACTTATCCATTCCTTCCCAGTGGCCTGAGGGGCTAGTTTCCTCCACTGATAGAGGTTCCATTACGAGCTCTGGGGCTGCAAAAAGGCGATGAACTTTTCGATTGCCCACGGAGCCCCATTTGACTGGACCGACGCGGTCGAGGAATCGAGAAGGGTTGCCATGGGCTTGCAAGCTTCAATATGGGTCTCGTTATAAGTCCATTCGATTGCTGCATGATCATCTGTGTATCTGCCACACCAATGAGCTTGCTGCAATGCCACGTCCGTGTCCTGTAATAGGTATAGCTTACTGCTCGAAGACGACAAATGTGTCCTTTCCAGCCCGGATACCGAAAAGACCTGTCTGACCGGCCGGCTTGATTTTATGGAAGCTCTTCATGGTATTTGCGAGGAAGGCGTTTGTCTATTGGAGGAATATAAGCCCAAGGAAACTTGCTAGTATCCAGCACGGGGTGTATTGACGTACCGCATCGCCTTTCCCTGGCAAAGACTTGACCGTTGTTAAGTAGATCACATCAGCAAAAGCAAGAACAGGCATGAGGCCTAAGGTAACATTCAAAAGTTTCATGTTGGTGGTCGATTGTGCTGAACTCAAATATTGTTTTCACCGGGGTGGAAAACGCAGCTTCGAGCGGACGGATTGACAGCCCTAAATATCCTGCCCTTCAGGAGGTATGCGGGTTGGGCACCAGAAGATCCTGGTAGAAGCACCCCTACCCCTACGCACAAATATTATTTGCTCGTCGAATAGCTAATTAACCAGTCATGCGGGGAATTCCCTCCCCGCATTTTACCTTCCCCGGGCCAATTTTTGGGTCGAGTCGACACCCTCGAAGCTGGGGTTGGTCCAAGCTGCTGCAGCTCAGCACTGATCGGCCGGTATCACATGAGCCGGGTATAGGGACGCTTATTAGTATTCAACCTTTGATACAATCGGCTCTATCTCAAAGCAGATCCTCCCTTCCTGCGGGGCCCCTTGGCAGGCAGAGACACTGGTTATCGGCATGCTCCCCTTGTTAGAAGGCATGAGGGTTTGTGGCAATAGGGTTCATGCAGACGAGAAGGCAAAACCCTAGGGGTTCACACCTGGAATAATAGATTCCAGCTTGAGTTTGTTCTCGACGTACTGGAAGCTGGCCCGGATACTTTCGATCTCTTACAGCATCGTCGTGTCACTTCACCCCCCCCCCGTATACCTGGTTATTGGGCATGATCGCCATGCTTTACAGATGACAAAGGTTAAGTTTACACAGTACGGTACGGAACGTAGAGCACCAATAAGCGTTCCATTAAAGGTCAGGAGGACCGGATTACAACCGCAGCGAGGCATGGATGGAGCACATTGCTCGTTTGTAGATTATCCTCAGGGGTTGACAGTCGAATCACCTGGCTGCAGAATCTCTTGACTACCCTCGCTTCTCTCCTTCAATGAAATATGCACTCGTCCAGATGGCTTAAAGGGCTTGAGCTCGACAGACCTTTGCCGGTAGTGTTGGTAGCCCCTTGATGATCTCCAGCTCGTAATGCCTCGGGAAATCGACGGAGGAATAGATTGGGTTGGCCGGTCTCGAATATAGGATCTAACAGATGTGACCCCATCAGAGACCCAAGCGAAAAAGGGTCGTAGGGCCGGGAGGCTGCCCGCGATGATCCCGAGCCCCAGTTCCAGGATAAACAGGATGATAAATATGTAGGAAGTGTCTATCCATTAGTAAATACTTGCACTGCTATTCTTGAACGGACGAGGTCTCACAAAGAACGTCATTGCTCTTATACATTTCAACGAACGGAAGGCGAACCACGGAGCAAACGCAAACCCTGTGAAGATGTAATGATAAGACACTTTAGCAAGAGACATTTTCTATGGGCACATGGACTTACACGCCGCCAACACTTAAAATGACACCAACCATCATTTTGATCCGGATGTTCATTTGTAAATCCCAAACCAGGAGTACCGGAATTATACTTAGGCATATATCGCAGGCGGCTCCAAGGGAGCCGTTGGCGTAGAATAGAGCAATCATTATGTCTATGTCAATGCACGACCCCGCGCCGGTTCGGTTCCAGAACTCGGAGACTGGTTGGCATTGAAAGACCATCACAAGCCAAAGGGAGGTTCCCATCAGGATCGTAATCATTATCACCACTTTCAGGCATAGGCGATGCCACGTGTAGACCGTCAGACGAAGGAGGGTCGTTGCAATTGAAGTTTTCATAAACACGCCGCCCATAATATAGCCGGGTTGAGCCAACCACCACCACTAATTCGCAGATTAGTACGAGGACAAAAACAAGTCACACAAGGTAATCACCAAAAGGCATTTTGAGTAGTCCTGTAGATTTGTGAAATCTTCTCGCCTTCTCCCCACCCCATTCAGTGTACCGAAAATCGCACAAATGGTAAACATTGTGTTGAGTAACTGAATAGGTGAGTGATAATATGGGTTTGGGGACGTTGAATTGGCCTACCACCGCCACGACCATCAAGCCATCATCCCATCCGAATACCCTTTTGCTCGGGCGCAGACGACAAAAGCATCTCAATGCTACGACAATTAGTGGGAGGGCCAAAAATATAACATCAATAATCAGAATCACTCGAGAACGAGCCGCCGCTGGATCAGAGATATCCTGCATGATACATCAGAATTCCAGTTGCGAACTCCTCTGGAACTATCATAGCCAAAATACATCAACCAGCTAGAATCGCGGTATATGAATGTGGCCTATTTTCTCCACCCCACAGGTTCGGGGTTTGTGTGGACACCATCCATCTGGGGAATCCTGGTCCATATATCGACATGCCCCGAATTTAGGCCAGGGGTTGTCAGGTTGCCCATCAACAACCTGCACCACTAGATATAATTGGTCATAGACTGGGTACGGATCGACGTTAGTCCAGTCCTTTGCGCTCTTTATTGGTATTTTCATCCAATTAAATGCAACTGTGCACCGGCAATTTCGGTATTAAATGGGATTGCCGAACTTAGCAGCAAGGAGTCACACCATGAAACGTCCCTACATATAGCAACCCAATTATCTTAACCTAGAACATTGAGGAGAAAAAGAAAAAGCACGGGTGGAATGCGTCAATTTGTAATTACGACATGGAAGGATAAGTTTGACCATGAAATCGGGGTAATAAAGGAAATCGCTCCAGGGCAGGAACCGATATACTTAGTACGCCCCCAGCAACAAATAGGATTAAGAACACAACCCTCCCGACTGCAAGACAAGCAACAAGGAACAAACAAAACAGAGCAAAAACATACAACAGCCCGGATTCCCATGTGGTCACCCACCATAGTACTAACAGACCGGCGTGTGGCTTAAGTACGGCTGAGCGGACGGGAAGCCCTGTTCTCCACACCCTGTGGTCGTATGTGCTTATTACTCCATTAGCATATGCCTTATCCTACCCAACCCATATTTTAACTCATATCATACAGCAGAAAGCCTAATAGTACATTTACAAAGCTTTGGGTCCCCATCGCGCTGACTCGGGGTGTTCGGATAGTTGGCTTTGACACGCATGGTCATACAGCAGCCAAATTAAAGCTGTACAGTGCCCATATCCCTTGTCCAGTGAGCGTTCAGGTTAGTACCCCGAAATACAGCGCATTCTTATTGATATTCCCAAAATATATAAGAAAGATTTCCAGTGTCCAAACCGACTAACCTTTAGCCTAGATCGTCGAACAACACTGTGCAATTGGAAAGGAGGGCTGGGAAAATGCAAATAGTCTAGAAGGTTGGTTATTTTGATTTGGTTTGTGTACAATTTTCCCAAAACCGTCAGTTAAGTAGAAATGATCGTTTTTTTACATCAACCCCTGTACCCCATCTCTGCTCACGAGGGTATAATGTTGATCTTGGCGACGAGGGTTCCCATTCCAGAAGGTCTCTAGATCTACATCGTGTTCCACACAAAGAAGTGTAGCTTTTTAAGAAAGAATTATCTTTTGCATAATTTAGGGCTGGTGGATCGAATCGCTGCTGCGCCCCATCTATAATGCCTTCAAGATCAGCCCCCAGTATGGCTAATAGCACATTACTGGATCCTCTGGACTGGTCTAAACTCGATAGTCCGTGCTCGTTGAGACCACCTGAATTGCCCACCTAACATCAGCCTCTGGTTGTCTTCCCTGGGCCATGCCAAGACCTCCTCAGCCCTCTATGATCCGATCGGGAGAAAAAGTCCAGGGTTTTCTAGTGGAGAGATATAAAAGACTAACATTGCGACGACGACGGGAGGGCTAAAAAATGGAGCAATGCCCGATTTCGCTAGCGGGTATAAGCATCCTCAGTGATTGGGTTCTTCAACTAGATACACCAGGCACCTGTCGATAGTTTCGTATAGGGCGTCGATAGTTCAACAATCAGCGTCAGCTGCCACTCTACAAAGATTTCCAGACATTGCAGGTACGAGCCATGTACTTGGGACAATTGTGTCTGGCTTATGCATATGCAGAGGCATCTGCTGGATCCCATTATCTCGATTGTCCACTCATCAGGGTAAGTACGGACAGATCGCCAAGCATCGTAAGGCCTAATTTCTGGGACACGAGATTCCTCGATCCAGTTATGGAATCTTTCATGAGATCGATTGAGTTATAAATGCCCCCTCTTCCTGCGAACTTTCTCATCCATTTTTAGTTATTATTGACGAGAATCGCAAACATGCACCTTCCTTTCTCCCACATTCTGCCCTTCCTATCCCTCCTGGTAGTCTCCATTGCCACCCCCGCGATTGTCGGTGGAGAACTCGCAGACATCGACGACTACCCCTACCACGTCTCCATTCAACTCTCCAACTCGGGCAACTGGTACCACATCTGCGCCGGCGCCGTCATCGCATCTCAATGGCTAGTCACGGCCGCCCATTGCGTGTTGGACCGCCCCGTCACTGCCTTCCGAATCGTCGCCGGCTCCTCCAACCTCGCCTCAACAACTAACCGACAAATCCTCGCCGTCGACCACGTCTTTCGTCACCCTGCCTATAACCGATTCAGCCATGACATCGGGTTATTCAAGACATCCACGCCCTTTACCCGTGCCTCTGCCATCGACCGACTCCCATTGAATCAAGCTCTCCCTCCCGATGTCACGGGGGAAGTCGCGGGCTGGGGCTCCACGACAAACGCCAATGGGCCCGGAACTCCGTTATTGAGGGCTACCAACCTGACTTTGATTGACCAGAAGCAGTGTCGAGCGGATTACGAGGGGAGGAAGATTGATGTGACGGAGGGGATGGTATGCTATGGTGGTGAGAGGGAGAAGAGTATCTGTGCTGGGGATAGTGGGGGCGGGATCGCGAGTATGGGGTTTTTGGTAGGCGTTGTGTCGTCCGGAACGGGCGGCTGTACGGGGGAACCGTATCCGAATTTGTTCACGCGGGTTAGTTACTATCAAGATTGGATTGATCGAGTTCTGCGGGAGAGCTAGGGGTTGCTGTGTCGAAGTTGGGCTCTCAGGCTAGCAGTTAGAGAACAGCGTAGAGTAGCCTGAACAGAGACTCTTTCCCTGCAAGGGATGATAGTATATAAGTCTAATGAATAAACAATGCGCGTTTTAGACCCCACATGCCTTAATCATGATATAGTAGAATAAAATTCATTGGTTCTAGATTTTTGCCTGATAGTGAGAGCCGCCCTCTAGAAGCACAGCCTCCTTGACCTTCCAATTTTATCCACTGGTAGATAGACCATACGCCACCCGCAGGTTATTCTGACCCCCGAACGTAATATCAGACTGGATTGTGGCGGAGAAAATATCGATCAGGCCTGGAAGATCCTTGGCAATCGCAGTGTGCTCATCACTTAGTGCCCAATCCCACAGAGCTGACTCGTTGGTATACCTGCGCCGGAAATGTAAGAGGCATTCGTAAACGGGTGATGGCTGCCACGGAGAAATACCTTTCACCAACCACAAGACGATCGCTTCCAGCTTCACGAAAATACCAGATATCAAGGCAGCTGGGTATATTCTGCCGTATGTACGCCTGACCTTTCTCTAGGTAGACAGCTAACTAAAAGTCCAATTAGTTCCAGAAGCCATTAGCTGGGGGAGCCAAATTAACCCACCTGATCTGCTTTACCCCATGCGGGGCGAAAGCTCAACACGGCTGTCCGAGGATCGGAAGATGTGGCGGTAGGCGCCGCAAGGGAGAGTGCCGTGAAGCAGCTCAGGAGAGAGAAAGCGGTTGGTATGCCTTTCATTTTGAAAATTGGAGAGGTATATGAACTGATGGATTTGATGTTGGAATAAGAATAGAAATTTCGGGAGAAGGGACATACTCATGCTATTATATACATACACTACTAGTATCACCGTGCCTACGCGAATCCTCGGCCATTACGAGCCTGGAAAGGGCACCCAAGTCCGTTCAGGATCTTCAACCATTTGGTGAGATGAACGAAGACCAAATATTGGCGATACGGAAGGGACACCCACGGCTCCCATGCTAATCCCTTCAGCATGAACCTCAAAAATTAGGCGAAAATTGGACAACAAAGATACACTAATTTTTGGAGGAACCTCTTCTCTCCCGGTTGCCATTACCCATCCCCCGGATTCCTGTTTTCCTACCAGGATCTAAAAATTGTCTGTATCCTCACAATATCATTGAGCAAAGCATTCCTCCAGATTCTCTGGACATGTATACCGAATCCAACAAATTTTGGTCAAGAATATCTCGGCTCTCGGGTGCAGACAGGGCAAAAGAACGAGAAAGTAGATCTCCCAGTAGAATCACAAGCTTTGGTGCGCAAGGATGTCTAGAAACTCTTTAACATATATATTATTCCAATCTTCCCACCACTACCAACTTTTATCAGAGGAGTCAGACTATCTAGATGATAAAACACATCCAATCTCAAAAGATTCGTTCCCTTTCGAGCTCCCAATATGCGGTTCTTTGCAGCTATATCCTATACTCTGGCTGGCACATGTGCCTTCGCCTCCACCATTTCCCCGCCCGAAGCCAAAAGAGACACCGATGACGCCAGTCTCGTTCTGACATTTCACCCCAAGGAGGGAAAAGGGCTAGAGGTAAAAATATAAAACCATGTATTCAATATTTGATCTTGCTAACCGCCCTTACAGCTCCTTACCTTGTTCAAGGACTCTGCTCAGTACATAGTCGACCATCAAGCCGGGGTGCTCTCTGCGTACGGGTTCAAAGTCTCTGGCAAAGAAGAATACGTGTTCGTGGAGAGGTGGGTGCACTCTTTTTTCAACCAACCCCCAAGAGCCCTTATACCATTAAGACTTTCCATCACCCATGAACTAATCAATTGGCTTTCTATGTCCAGATATGAAACGAAGGAAGATATGATTGCATGGGCTAAGACAGATGTGCATACCCAAATGGTTACGAAGCTTATTCCATTGATCGATATTTTTGGATCAAGCACTCGTGGTAGTATTTCTCCTTTTGAGCTGATTGGTGACCTTCTGGGATAATTTTATTCTCATTAAAATATGGTTCGAGGCAATATATTCTAGTTTTTTGATTGCTTTCCACATCAGCTTTAAGAGCGCGATCTCTGGTTGTAGAAAGAACTTCCTAGCCAAAGTAGTGAATATCCACAGTCTCCACGTGGATGCACCAGGAACGCAATAAACATCCTCACACACTTCCTGTGGGTTATGACAGGTTTCTACCTTTATATGGACCTCAGTGGTGTGTTTTCTCAAAGCTAGGTCTCTAAAAACAATGCAGATAGACTAAGGTACACCAGCTCCAACGTTGATATTGGAACCAAAAACGGAACTGGAATCCTCGCTCAATAACCATACAATCACACGAGCCACATCTTCCGGGCCCATACTAGACCACCCACTTTTGAGATACTCGGTCTTCACGTTATCCGTCTTGGTGAAGAACTTGTCCAGCATGGGGGTGGTCGTAACTCCTAGGCAAGCATTACTTTCTCCGACTGTGATAAGAATCTAGATTGGAGACACAATACATACCTGGCGAAACACAGTTCACCCGAATGCCTATCGCCATCGTGTCTTTTGCAACACTCTGGGTAAAATGAGCACAGGCAGCCTTGGAAGTCCGATAGGCATAAGCATCCGGATTGTGTTGTAGGGACGCCATGCTAGCAACATTGACAATTGCGCGGTCCGAGCCCGAGGGAAGTTCCGTCATTGCTCGAATCGCTGCTCTGGTGCAATAAAATATGCCATTTAGATTCACACCCAGAATTTTATCCCATGCTTCATTAGTCTCTTCCAGGATTGCGGGGGTGCCCCGCCCTCCAATAACCTGGGGAATCCCCGCTATATTCGCCACCCCATGAAGCTCGCCGAAGGTTTCGACAATGTTCTTGATCCAGTTGTCCACCGCTTCGCAGGAGCTCACATCGACAACCTGGCAATGCACCTGTGTAGATGGATTGATCTGTTTGATCGATGCCTCGACATCACGAAGGTTCTCGAGAACTATATCGCCAAGACAAATTGCGCTGGCGCCTCGTTTTGCTAGGAGGCGAGCGGTAGCAGCGCCCATCCCGGAGGCCCCGCCGGTAATAGCAAAGATTTTAGAATCAGCCATGATGATATTGTAGGAGTGTTATGTATTCTGAGTATTGTATAGTGTGCGTAGAGAGCGAGCGAATAGAATGGGGATCAATAGCTAGTACAACACTAGAGATGTAGCACTTTTATAGGCACATTCTCAGTTTGAATTTTTCGGTCACATTGAAAAGGATACAGGGACGAATATGCGTTCTCGTCGAGCCACCACCGCTATACCATGACAGCGTTGCATGTTGGCGACCAACGTCCGCTACAACCGAGTCAGTGGTCTGAGCCGGCAATGATTGACCCTTAGCCGAAAGGTTTACCGGTTCTTAACCATGAAATCAAAGGGGAAATAATTACACTAAATAAATATAATTAGCTAGATAAAGCTGCAAAATACTTACTACTAGGAGTGGTTAAAGGGACGTAATCACTTATGTAAGGCTGTAAATATTTCTATCAGTGAAGCAGGTGATATCGTTGGTTACGGGCCTCGGTTCTCAATCTTCTCGTGGCTATCTTTCTTGATGCACGATCAGGATTTCTGTACAATCTCGAGCCTTGGAGTATGGAAAACTACACATAAAACCGTAAAGGATTCAGTTTAGGAGGGGATCTTCGCCCATAGCAAAGCGCAACCCAAGGGGCCACTCAGCAAAAGACAACCACTCAAGGCTCAATCATGCAACACCGCCCATTTTAACAACTATGACGATGAAGGCACCTATAAATCCAGAAATAACGACTTTTGAGGATTTTGGGCTTACGAGTTGGCATCTGAAAACCTTCATCTCTCTCATCCTGCTCTGATTCACAGTACGGACCGGCCCCGCCAGGAACTCCTCCCCATTTATATTTATTAGTGTTTTCCACAAGCATGGCATTCAGAATATATCCAAGCTGCCCTTCCATTTTAATTCATTAGAAGACAGATGGTAATCGATAATAACCCCATTTGGTCGACAATACTCATGTAGGACCCAGCCTGATAAAAGTGAGGTGGATGGCTATTGGTGGAGCAGGCCAGATTCCCTGGTTATCCGCAATCAAATGGGCGGAGCAGCCTATCGCGGGTCACATCCGTGACTCCACAGTTACCTATAGGGATTAAGGGGATGCAACTATCAAGCTTTGGACCTCCGAAGAATTTCGGGTTTCCTGATGAATGATCTACGGGATCCCGAAGGTATCCGGAGGGGTCGGACATACCACGCTCCCTCTTTCACGGATTTAAGGTGTCAGCCTCGACATCCACTTTTGGGCCCGGACCGGATGACATCATGATGGCCACCCAACGAAACTATAAAAAAAGCTTCATGTCTGCTTCATCCCTGATCGTACTGGCATTATCACAATATCTTAACTGAGTTGTTATAAACACAGCCTCTATCAACAATCAACACAATGTCCCACACAATCAAGACCGTCTCTATCCCGGGCGTCGCCTGGGAGATCGCCGCCGATATCTACTTCCCCCCCAACTTTGACAAGACAAGGAAGTACCCCGCCGTCGTTTCCGCGCACCCTATTGGCTCTTGCAAGGAGCAAACATCAGGTAATGTCTACGGCGCGGCCATGGCCGAAGCAGGCTTCGTGGTCGTAGCCTTTGACGCCTCCTTCCAAGGAGCCTCCGGTGGTGCCCCCCGCTTCGTCGAGAATCCCGAGTTTCGGGTATCCGATTTCCGCTATGTAGTGGACTATATCCAAACACTACCCTATGTCGACCACGAGCGCATCGGCGTACTCGGAATCTGCGGTGGTGGTGGCTACGCCTTCAACGCCACCATGACAGATTATCGATTCAAGTGCTGCGTTGGAATCACCGCATGCAACTTCGGCCGCCTCACCCGCGAAGGCTTCTCGGGGTACGATCCCACCGGATACCTGGAGAAAATCGCCAAACAGCGCACCTCAGAGGCACAGGGGGCCGATCGCTTCGTGCTCAATTACCTCCCGCCGACTGTTGCAGATGCAGAGAAGGTCACCACAGACGTTGATATTCAGGAAGCGACTGAGTACTACAAGACCGACCGCGGGAAGGCAGAGTTCGGCTGCACGAGTGGCCTGTTGTCGTTCAATAGTGCTGCGGTCACATGGGATGCGTTTGCGTTTGCGGAAAAGCTCATGACCCGTCCATTCATGGCGGTTGTTGGTGACAAAGTTGGCGGATTTGGGGCGTACCGTGATGGTAATGAGATTTACAGTCGCGCGGCATCCACGGAGAAACGGCTCGTTGTGATTCCTGGTGTGTCTCATTATATGTTGTATGATAAGCCTGAGGCGGTTAAGCCTGCGCTTGCCGAAGTCCTGCCATTCCTGAAGAAACACCTCGGTCAGGTTGAGTAGGCTGGGCAAATGTGGTGGGATTGTGGTTTGCAAGGTTTTTGTCGTTGAGTTTGGTGTCCAGTTTTTTATCATGTATCTCGTTGGACCATGCAGATAGAATCAACTGTCCTTTATTGGTTATCGCACAAAAGGATGATGAAGTGCATCAAGTTCATACCCGTAGTCATAGACTCCGTAGTCGCTGCGGATCTCACAGTTCCCAGAATATATAAAAAAGGCATCATATTTTCTGACACCACAACAATACGTGCTCGGGGGTAATATAACTAGAAAGTAGATTTGGTTCTGACTTGGAGCGATGTATGTAATATGAAAATCCGATCTCTCGTTAAGCAGAATCAAATCCACAGAGGTCAGCACTCCAGGCTGTGCATCCTGCCATCGGTCATCTTTTCATGGGAAATACTACTCAGCTATGATTGGCTAAGGTCAAGGTTGGCCCCACCAAACGGAAGCCTGAGGCTACCAACTGCGTATGGAACTCCACCACGATTTGGAATGCTGAACGAACTCAAGCACATTATTGACTAGACACAGGTCCCGATTGGGTACCGATGAACTTACATGTGCATTGATGTTGATTTGGATTTACCGAACTCGGCATAGTTGAACTAGCCAGGTACTAGAGAGTGAGCGGAGTGAATCTAGCCGGATGCTTGGAGGGTAGGAGGCTACGTGGGCTAATGCGAAATATGGGATCTAGTAAACTGATACTTTGACGAATACCAACTTCATGTTGACAAACCCCTCCTGATGTGGGAGCCTATGAGACTCCCCTTGGGGCTGGAGAGCCACGACGGCCCGAAGTACAGCTCGAGCAAAGGCCTCGCGAAAGGTTTTCTTCCACACACCAACAACAAAGTTGATCCGCTAAACGAAACTAGAGAAGAGATTGGCACCTGGACTTAACCACGCATTTGAGTTACGAAGTCGGTATATTAGGTAAGTTTCGGTATATGAGTTAGAAGTGGGCCTGGGGATCAAGGCTGATATAGCCGGGCCCACTGCACACATGCTCGTATCGGAGCTTTGGGGCTGGCCGGGGGAACAGGGATATATCTCCAGAAAGTTTCACTATTGAAGCTAACTAAAACTATACTGGAGTCGAATTGTCCCCAAGAATACATTAGAACCTCATGTTAGCTCCTAAATTGAATCTTATCCAAGGACTATCAAATGTTCGAGAAACTTAACTCTTCCTCCTAGGGGCCAAAGCAGTCCAAGGTGGGGTTTGATTTAGGAAGATAACCTTTTCGTGAAAACTTCAACTTAAATCCTAGGGATAGGAGATAGGGGGGAAGTAAACATATAATAGTAGATGAGCTAGCACTCATAAATGTAACCTACGTCTGACAAGTCCCATTCTCAGGTACCCGAATCTCAATGATGGCGAGAGTATCTTCCTCCATAGTCGAGGCATTTGCCGAATTTGCGATCAGTTGTGTTGTTGTTGCACTTCGCCTCTTCTCGAGGTGGAGACTGGTTGGATTCAAGGGCTGGCAATCCGACGACTTCCTCTGTATCGTCGCTATTCTACTATACTTGGTAAGCATTTGGTGAATGCTCTATATGATCGATACCTTACTCTACTCTTCAGACGGTGGTTGTACCGACCTACCTCGTTGGTATGCGCCCCCCAATATCTCCAAACCAGGTCGAAGTTTTTTAACAAACCCCCGACAACATAGGTAGTCGCTATGGAAGCAACACCGGCTGGACCCCGGAACAACGGGCGTCCTTCAGCGAATCACAAATTCAGCTCATGGAGAAAGGCTCGAAGCTGATCGTGTTGGGATACTTTGGATATACCGCTCTTGTCTGGTGCTTAAAGGCGTCGGTATTATTCTATTATCATCGCATCACGTACATATTTATTCTTCCTCCATCGCTCCTGTATTACGGGAATACTAATAGGAAAATAATAGACGGGGCCTGCCCGAACGGAGAGCTGTCTATATCGCTGCAGTTTACTGCGCAGCGGCATACGTAGCAGTGATATTCACAATTGGATTCCACTGTCGGCCCTTTCATAAAAATTGGCAGGTTGTTCCAGACCCTGGTCGTAAGTCACTTGCTTTCATATACAAAGTGTCCTCACCTTTACTAAGAAAAGTATATCCCTAGGAGAATGCTCAACACATTGGACCGTTTATCCAGTCGTGGGCTCACTGAATGTGACGTACGTCCGCAGCCATCCTATCCATGCTTTATCACGCACACGGGGGCTATTTCGCATGTTGACACTGACACAGGAGTGATTTTGTACTCGTTTACATTCCGATCCCTTTGCTGGTTAAGGTCAAGCTAAGTCTGAGTCGGTAAGTTTATCTTATGAAACATGATCTCTATAGAGGCTGGAGGTGCCGCTGACAATCGTCCATTGATTAGGAAGATAGTTATCGGTTCACTACTTTGCTCAAGTGGATTCATCGTCATTGCCTCCTTGCTTCGATGTATCCTCCCGATGATGAACATTGATCAAATTAGTCTGTCCGCTATTTGGACCGTAAGGGAAATAGTTGAGTCTAGCCTCACTGCATTTAGGGCTTATCCTTCTGTTCCCTCTCCTAACCGCGCTTTGCTAGTTTGTTGCTTTCCTTGTCGTCAATGCCCCATCGATTAAACCACTATTCAGCTCATCAACTTGGCTTGTCAATTCAAAAGCTAATAAATCGAGCGACTATGGCCACGGACCTTCCCAGTCAAACACCCAAGTCCAAGGACGACAACCATTCATGAAGTCTCGGAAGGCGGACAGTGAAGAGTTTATTCTTACGGATATCAACGATCAGACCAAACCGTTCGGGTACTCCGCTGATATTTCAAATGGTGGGCACGAAGCCAACCAGAATGGAATAACAGTAACTACTGAGTATGTAACGAACTACGAGCCGGCCTAGCGGCGATGAGGTGCTTCATATTTCTTACTGTGCCTGTTTTCCTTCTTAAAATGCGAGTTTATCTTGCCCCGTTCTCAATCGCGGGTCTGGGGTGGAAGTAGAGAGCCCACGCCTCCTATGCTCTATACCTAGCGTACCTCCGCTTCGGCTTTTCTTACTTTTGTTTTGCTTCTCCTAGTCGACCACAAGACTAGATACTGGAACTAAACCTCTTTCACTTTGTATTGATAATAATAATTTGTGTTATTAGCTCTCAAATGTATCCCCTCAATCTGGGGAGGGCTTTTTTGTCCGACCCCAGTATGGATTCCCCGGGTCGGGAAACTTTAACCTCCACTGAACGACGGTGGCGATATTACCGACTACCGAACTCATTACCATGCACATATTTATAATTGATAGTCCGGGGTACCATTAGATTGATTCAAGAACATCATCAAAAAGTTAGTGATCATGTCTCATCAACCTGACTGTGTTATTACTCTGCGTCCCCAGAATGGGAAATATGCTGAGGTAATCCTGCCATTGGGTGAGACGCGTTGACACTAACGAACCTGCAGCTCCAAAGCTTTGTTTTTGAGGCAATGAAAGAAATACGGGAGAATGTCCCTGGCATCGTCCATGCGTACCCGTTCGAGGTTTCGGGGAAGGAGGAGATTATCGTGCTGGAGAGGTATATTTCCCCAGTATCTTGCTGTATCATTTGAAGGCAAATTTTACGCAATGACATCATCGGCGGCTAAATCTCTATCTAGATTCGTGAGCGAGGCGGCAATGTTCAAGTACTTCAATAGCGATTATCATGCGGGTTTGGTAGAGAAGCTGTTGCCCGTTGCGCAGGAGCCCATTGATATTAGAAGCTCTGCAAATGTTGCGGGGATGCAGGAGTGGAAGGACAATACCCCGGGGACGTTTACTATTTGATCGGTGATAGATTTGTTGTATGCCGGCACAATGTTGTTTTTAATGTAGCCGGGCAGTTCCTGCTGATTTGTAAATGATGGGAGAATTTAGCTCAAGGATGATATCTCCGATGAGAAGCTCAAGGAATACAATTGTTGCATTGTGTAGTTTCAATATCTTCAAAGAAATTTTGCTTAGTTTTGGCGAAATGCGCTCGACAAGATACGGGGAAAATATATTGCAGTTGTGTGGATGGCCACCTACGGAGATAGTCTTGGTCTAGAGAATCATCCTAGGCATTCCAGCGACGTTTCATACACCCCTGAACAAGGGCATCGATAAAGACTGGCTCGGTTAAACTTAATCCTGGCTTGTAAATAGAGAATCTGACGATCTGGGGTGCCTTACTTTGGGCTTTACGGATTTTCTCAAGGCTATTGCCGGTGCCACCACGGCTACGCGGGTGTCCTGGCTTATTGCCAATAAAATACATCCCCGAGTCAGAATTAGCCGGCAATCTCGAGGGCCGTCGGCCGGTGGGCATCGTTTTAGCATTGGCCCCTGGAGCATCACATTCAGGCTCGATTATTTATTCCCACCCTGAGCGCATCCATTGGTGATACCTTCTCTACAGAAGCTAAATTATCAAAATCTATCATCTGAAAATGACTGTCCAGCACGTGGTTCTCTTCACCTTCAAGCCTGACCTCAGCGAGGAAGCAAGAGAAGAGGTAACTTCCCTGGCCCAGGAAATTGTGTCTCTATACTTTCCGAAAAATTGACAGTTCATTCCTTAAGGTCTTAAAATGTCTACGTGAGATCAAGGACAAGGCGCTGCACCCTAAGACGGGCAAGCCGTTAGTGTCCTCGTTTACGGGTGGCAAGAACAATTCCCCGAAAGGATACAACGTATGTTATTGATTCTCTCCCTTTTCACGAGTTGAAGACTGAATGTGGACTGGACTGACACATGCAACAGAAGGGTTACGCCTATGCTTTCACCTGGCAATTCGACTGCCCCGAAGACCGAGACTACTACACATTCCAAGACCCATACCATACCCACATCACCCCCGTTGTCCTCAATGGGATCGAGAACGTAATTGTCGTGGATTACACCCCGGATGAGTGGTGATCGGAGTTAATTTATGAGAATATGTGGGACATTCGTCTCGTGGAACATCTCAGATCTATTTATTAATTTGAAACCATATGAATTGATGTGCAATATGACTCGGAACTGGCATTTGCCTTTTGTAATGGGACACAAATGAATCATTGTAAAATCCAAAGGCCGATATAGGGGTCTTCCCTGTTACGTATCTCAGTACTTATCGTACATCTCACCAACAAGTGTCAGTACATTTTGCGTAAAGTCCAATATTCGAACTTCACTGCTAGCTACTAAGTGGATTGGAATGGAGGGCAGATGAAAGGAGTTCTTCTTGTCATGGTATGGGGTTGATATGTGCAAAGCCTGTGGTCTAATATAGTGGAGTATGATTCTTAGGTGAAAGATTTGTATACAGCTCGATGCAATACTTTCGTTGCCCTAATATTATAACTGGCTCTTTACCTGCATTTCTATCTTTGGCAACAACCGTCGCATCACCTTTCCACTGGGGGTGCGAGGGATTGTATCAATAAAGAACACGCCTGCGGTGAGCCATTTATGACGGGCAAACTTTGAACGGACCATGCTTTCTACCTCGTTCTCCGTCACCTTACCTTCCTTTCTCACAATAAATGCACGCGGGTACTCGTCCCCATTTCTGCCTGGGTTAGCCATAATTGTCTCTACAGGGGGTTGGGGGACGTACATTTTTGCCCCGACGACAGCGGCATCGCTGATATCCGAGTGCTGGAGGAGGAAAAGCTCAATCTCAGCTGGGGAGACCTGGAGTCCCTTTACCTTCAGAAGTTCCTAAAGCCGGTCGCTCGAAGTAAGTATATGACTTTCAAATGGGGGTCCCGATACGACTTGCCTTCATTCTATCCACCACGTAAAATCTACCAGATTGATCAGCATAGCCAACATCTCCCGTTTTCAACCATCGGTGGCCATTTTCCTCGACAACCGTAGCAGCCGTTTCCTTTGGCTTGTTATAATAACCCTTCATGATATTCGGGCCCGATACCATGATCTCCCCAACAACGGAGCCCGCCGGCCCAGTGCCTTCATAATCTTCACCCTCTACAGGCACAATCTTGGCTCTGCAGTTCGCATTTAACCAGCCAATCGACCGCCCGTCGTCGATATCATCCGGTGCAAATTGAAAGAGGGAGCAGGTAGTTTCTGTCAGACCCATCCCCTGTTTGACTGTAGCATGCTCACTCAGATATAAGGTCTTGAGCTTCTGGCCACTTTCGGGACTGAGCGGCGCAGACCCCGAAACTACACCTTCAAGGGCATTAAGATTGAAGCTTTCTGGGTGGGGATACTTCACAATCATGTTTATTATGACTGGGACCATTGTGGCAAAAGTGATGCGGTAGATGTCCAGGTAACGAAGGAATTTCTTTACGTCAAATTTACCCATGACGAACACCTTCGCTCCGATCTGTGTGGCGTTCATGCAGTACCAAATTTGACCCTATCGTCCGAAGGATAAGCAGGAATTTGTGAACTTTATCCGAGACTGACTTACGAATGCGTGATACATTGGGAGCGGAGCAATCCATCGCTCGCCAGATCTGGTCAGTCGCTCCTTTCTTGCCTTGCCTTCGGGGGTGTTTGCGACGAGGGAACGTTTGTGCATGATTTGCATGCAATTTGATATAACATTGTAATGAGATAACTCAACTCCTTTGGGGGTGCCGGTGGTCCTGTGTTCCATTAGCTCACCGGATGATCACTTAAGCACCAATTGTGAAATAACATACCCGCTGGAGTAGTTGATGATCGCTGTCGTTTCCTTCGCTTCCTCGAGGCTCCTGATTCGGTGCCATTGCCAGGATTCAGCGTCCTTGGGAGGTGCCCAGAAATCTGTCCATGGCTGCGGTCCGGTTTGCACTGCGCCACTTCTATCATTGGGGCTCGTAAATACAAAGATCGAACCGGTAGGCAAGCCAACCCGCTGGGCGGTTTGTACTGCTAACGGCACGGTGTCGGGATGTGCGAGTAGAAACTTCGCGCCCGAATCTTTGAGTTGGTATGAAAGCTCTTGAAGAAATTAATTAGCCACTTAATCCACACCGTTTACACATTTCAGGCGAGATTTTTCCCTTTTTTTTTTTTTTTTCATGCTTTTCACATACCCGTTTCTGATGCGGTTGGTGACACGGCGGTAAAAACTCCTCGAGCCGCGATAACGCCCCAGATCAAGATTGGGACGAAGAGACTGTTAGGCGAGAAAAGCATAACCTTATCATTCGGCTGAAGCCCCAATCGCTGAAAGCCCAGGGCGGTTTGTTTCACATAAACCTCTGCTTCACTCAGACTGAAACATTCTGATGGGTGATCTGCGTCGAAATACTGGGGTCGTCGGCGGGTTGCTTCAGTCCCCGCAGAGAAAACCCATGATGGGATATCGGCCACCGGAATATAAACCGTGTGCGGCGAGCGAATGATCTGGGCTTTCGCGACCATGATTCCGGGGTTGAAATAATTTTAATTGTATTCTCCAAAGTACCAGCCCGTAAACTAGATAAGCTGTATAGAATGCAAGCGATACTAATACTCAAACGCTTGCTCGTGGGCTCACTGGTACTACTATAAAGATATCCTACTAGTCTTTGATACCTTCGGCACCAGAACAAGGTCTCGTGTAGCTTCAAGAGATTGATGAAGGACTTGGGAGTTAGTTGCCTGCCTCGGCTATAGAGCCTCCCCATGCTCTGATAGCAGCGCCCTTTCCCTGCCATGAGCCATTAGCCATGGAAGAAGGCGAGGAGAAGAGACCTCGGTAACGCTCTGTCAGACAGAAAGTGTGCTGGCGGCCTCGCTGGCGAGATCCTTAGTTTCTTGCAACGGTCACGGCAGCCAGACCGGCTGTAGTTTTGCGGTATCGACCCGCGCGACGTAGCTAGGCGGGGGCTGACTAGTCATCGCACCCGCGGGTATCCCCGTCCCCGCGGATAGGCTGATCCGCTCCATTAATGGAGTAATAAGCGTGGAAATGAGGATTCGCCAATGTTGTGGTGATCCGGTAAACATGTCGGCGGCACCAACCGTGGATGCCGGGGAAGCCCTTGGTCATAGCCGAGAGTTCAATATGCGTATCCAAGGCCACAAAGTGTCACCAATAGGGCATGTATGGGCCTATCATTTCATCCCGGAAATGAGGAAATTTGTGACAGGGAAGGAATATCAGAATGGCAACTTCAAATTGTCCTTTTGGGACACACATTGACAATGGACCACGCAAAAATGAACGCTACATCACTGGCGTGGACGCGGTCGGACAGAGTGTTGTGCTAGCCTCACCCGATTTGCGATTTCTCGATCGAGGGGGCTATGCTATTTCACGTCTCTATACACTCGACACGGTTCCTGGAGACGTCAATGATGACCGCGACTTACAGCACTATCTAAGCATTGATGGCCATAACGGGCTGGAGACCGTCAGCCCAACCTCCTTTCAGCTTGTTCCTCCACTCGGTGCCAATTTTATCCAAGGAGACTTCGGACCTTCATCTTCTTCCACGTGGCATCGAACCATCTCCGTGGACTTTGTTACTGTGGTGGAAGGGGAACTAGTGTTACAAGTTGGGGAGAACGACGAGAATTGCAAGACGGTGCATTTGCACACAGGGGTATGTTTTTACTTTCTCTCTGCTGTAGAGATGGATCGGTTAACCAGTTGAGGTATCCAAGTAGGACTCGGTTATTCAAAGGGGTACGCTGCATAGATGGGTGAATCCATCTCCAGAGAAGCCAGCGAAATTTGTGGCCACTCTGATAGCATGTAGCAAATTCAAACTCGGAGACAAGGTGGCTGAACCTGTTTGGATTCCTAAGAAGGAGCTTGTCGAATAGCAACCTCACTCACCAGGATTTCCTATCAGTATTTCTCAGCGGTGTAGAGAAGGAGGGAGTATACTCGTTAGCTTGACAGGAGCGGAAATCAAAGCTTCTAATCATTGCCTACACTACCTTCATCTCAGTGATGAATTTACAGGGGGATAGGAAATAGAACATGAGCAATCAACTTAATGATTAATGTGAATCAAGGTCACAATTTAATGTGCCTTTGATACTGTAGTACATCCCTATCAATAGGTCATGTTAATCATGACCGTTTTAATATCGGTAAATGCCTCCAGGGCAGCCCTGCCATTTTCACGCCCGATGCCACTTTGCTTCGTGCCTCCAAATGGAGCATTCAAGAAATATCGACTGACGAGATTGATTCCGACCATCCCAGAGTCGAGAGCGGTGGAGATCCGTAATGCCCGGTTAATATCTTGCGTGAAAACACCTGCCATGAGACCATACTCGGTCGCGTTGGCTTTCTTGATCACCTCCTTCTCCTTTTGGAATGTATTAACAATCCCAACCGGACCAAATATCTCCTGCTGGTAGATCTCCGCATCCTGGGGAACATCAGCGAAGAGGGTGGGCTCTACGAAGAAGCCACTGTCTCCGATACGCTTCCCACCCAGGATCAAAGTGCCCTGGGAAGACCCGCGCTCGATGAACCCGGTCACTCTCTTGAACTGAGCTTCATCAACAAGCGGGCCTAGCAAGGTCGTGGGCTCGTCGGGGTTCCCAATTGCTTGACCGCGCTCCTGAAGAGCCGCCTTGAACTTTTCAAGGAATTTTTCCTTAATCCCTTCTTGCACATAGATCCTTGACGCCGCAAAACAGATTTGTCCAGTGTTGGCAGCGATTGCGTTCACGCACCAGGGGATGGCATTATCGAGATTAGCATCGTCAAAGACGATAGCAGGGGATTTACCACCTAGCTCCAGAGTCACCCGCTTAAGATTCGACTGCGCTGCCAGTTGCTGGATCTTTTTCCCGGTGGGGATGGATCCCGTGAAGCTGATCTTGCGCACACGCATGTGCGAAGCGAGTAGCGCCCCAGTGGAGCCATCCCCGGAAAGAATCTGCACCACTCCGGGCGGGAAACCGGCCTCCTTGATCAAAGGACCTAAAGCTAACGCAGCAAATGGCGTTTTCTCGGACGGCTTCAGAATAAAGGTATTGCCTGTCGCGAGGGCAGGTGCCATCTTCGCCCCAGCTGTGCCCAAAGGGCCGTTCCAAGGCACAATACCGGCCGTCACGCCCAGTGGCTCATGGCGGGTGATCTTGAGATATCCATCTTCCTCAGGAAAAGCATCCCCCTGGAACTTATCGATCCAACCAGCATAATATCGAAACGAGTCTGCGGCGACCCCAATCTCGAATTGTCCCCAGGCCAAATACGGCGCGCCCTGTGTGATTCTTGATAATTCACCCAGGGTCTGTGAATGCTCGTCCAGAAGGGAGGCGAACTTCAAGAGGATCCCACGGCGCTGCGCAGCGGAAACAGCTCGCCAGGCGGGAAATGCTTCTTCGGCTGCCTCTACTGCGCGGTTGACCTCTGCTTCGCCGGCAAGGGGGACTTTGTCTGAGACCAGGGAGTTGTCCTTGGGGTTGAACACCGAGAATGTCTTCGCTGTGGGGACGTATTCATTGTTGATGAAATGTTGGGTGGGGAGGCTTGTCGCGGAAAACTGTAGCGGAGCCATAGTGACTTTATTTGCAAGGTCTATATGTATCTTCTGTCCTTAATTGGTCGGTGACGATACTTTGGGCGATGCCCGCACCACCCTTTATATACCTACCATCCTCTTTACGGAAAATATTCCTCCAACGTAGGAATAGCCCGATCCCACCACTTCTACTGACCAGAATTACGAACACTAAAACTCTCACACCTCTGGAACCACACACCCGAGCCTTGCAGAGCAGCGTCCGATAGATTTCGGACCCTACCAGCGCCGACCAAAAGAGGGGTTACGAGGATCACCCAAAATTGGCCTGCACGGCCTCAATTTTCACCCTGGTATCCCTGCCCAAACTCGGCTATTCGCTATTACCGTCCTAGAAAGGTATTCTATACCGAGCCTGACGCTATTCGAGTCGCCTATTCTTACGCAAGGTATGCCGCTTCATATGCATATTACGTGAACGTTGTGAGATAGTAGCGATGCTTGCTGACATCGGTACTGGATCGTACGACTCGTAAGACCGACTAAAGCCTACACATGATACAGACCTAGGAGGCTTAGAAATGACCCGACCTCAATGATGAGTTATATGACTGTGACATCATCCCTGAGCTTGTGTTGCAGATGCTTTCCGGAGTGAAAAGAGGATATACATGTGGATGCCCGCATTGAACGCACGAGAGGGTTTAGGGTTTAAAACTGCACCGGGAACCAAAACTGGATGGGTGTCGTATCCAGATTTATGCCGGACGTCTTCGCTTCAACCTCTAGCCGGCGCCATAAAGCGTCCCGAAGATAGCTTAGAAAGTCGGCAATCACTTCAAGCGCCGTCATTCCCACGGGAATGTGTAAAATTCCTCCAGAATCTGCCCAGCCTTGAGCTTCACCGATCCAATTCTCAATTTCTAGCTGTTCGTCCAGCAGGAGCTTGAACCAAGAGATGAAGTTCTCGTGCTGTGCTAGAGTCTAGGATATCCAAGGAGGTATGGGCGGACTTGAGCTCTCCCCGCTGTAAGCCAGAACGCTTGGACCTTTGAATAGAGGATATTCGGACGATGAATCTCCCCAGCTCTGGGGAATCTTAGGATCGCTGATGGCAATGCGTTGTGTTTTATAGGGAGGGATAAGCATCACAATGCCTGAGTATTCCGAGTCAACGATTGTTCATACAAGCCAAAGGTGTATCTAGCTGGAGCGATTGACTCACCGGAGGTGGTAGTACCAAAATCAACTCCAACGATGATATCTTGGGGACAAGTCATGTGGTATGCGATCAAGAGCGTCTGGTTCACAAATCGCGAGGAAGGGCAAAACTTGCGGGCGGAACTACTCAATATGCCGGTTGCATTTGATTTGTAAGAACCCTAGGGCGACCAGAGCCTGGGAGGCGTCAAGCATCCTATTTAAGATACCTCGTGAGGCGCAGAGAGACTGTCTCCCGTAAGATGTTCCATATTGGATCCACTGAAATGCGTGTGTTTCTCGCACCTCAAAGGATGCTGCCGTGTGGGTGGTTTCAGAGCGGAGAACCCTGGCCTTCAGGACGCGATGTCTATGGCAAACCCAGAGAGGGAAATCATGCCTAACCTTCCCCATATTGTTCAGGAAACCAAGCTTTTGGATCCTGCAATAGCACGCGATGCTTGCGGATATAAATCGGCACACACTCGATAGCAGCCACCACGCATCCCAGAGGAATGGCCGAATCAGGCGCTATACACAGGCACCTTCCTCGCGCGACACGCGTTGCCCGGGAAGGCTTGTTGGCGTGTAACATTTTCATTCGAATTGGGCATAGAATAAAGTACCGGGCTTCATCCATCGCAAAGTGGCTGGCTTCGTTTTGGACCGGCCTCTCTTCCGACGTTCCTCCCCTCTTTGTACTGTACTGGGCACGTATCCTAGTATTCGCTACAAAACCTCGTATCTGGTGTCTGCCAACCGGGAGAGCCGACCGTCATTCAGTACCAGAACTAACTCACGCCTTGCTCAAAAATAGCTCAACGCGGGCAGTCATATGGCCCTGTCTTTCTTTGTCGTAAATTCGGATAAATGGCGGGGCTTGCCTTTCTTTGTCCAAAGTTGTTTCAACATCTTTTGACGCCATCAGATCCACCCGTCCTTCGCTGGTTGGCGTGATTTTGGGTCTCCTCAACCCTTTGTCTCGGGCGGTAGTTCGCTTTGACACTCAAGGCCGAGCTACGCCGCCCAGGGGCAAGGCTGGCTCCACTGGACGTCGTGACAAAGAAAGCGGATGTTGTTTGGAAGACAAGTACAACCAACCCTTCCAGCGACCCTCTTTCCAGCTTATCCCTCGAGGGACATGACTCTAAATGATATGGTTTCCCTCCGTGGACTGGCTGTATACCTTCGTTCCTTCATTATCTTCCCCCACCCCATTTGCTTTTCTCTCTCTTTCGCGTACGCTTAAGGTGCTCCATCCACGTACAAAAATGGCAAAGAAAAAGACAGCAAGCAAGCGAAGAGCACCAAACTCAAAGCAACAACAAAATAAGGTAAGAAATGCAATATGTAAATCAACCGCACGAAGGCAGTTTCCTCTTGAATTCTGCAGACTGAATGTGCCAACAGCGACAGACTATCACCGTCCCCGACCCAGCCACGCGAGTTCAGGCTAAGGCAGGTCGGATGGCTAAGGGAGACAGCGCGGCCCGTCCTTCAAAGGTACCTTTCGATACCAGGCTCTACGAGTATTTCTTTCACTCATTGATCCCTTCTTCTTCAATCGCTGGCTGGATCCTGCTGACTTGAGGGATTCTCTCTAGAAACGGCATCGCCATTGAGCTAGCGATACTGACTCCGACTCTGCTTCAAAGCCCGAGGAAGTCCCACAATGGGAATTGGACTTCGAAGAACGAGTGAGAACAGCAGCGAACGAATTACGTGAACAGCCTCTCCCAGACCCACGAGCAAAGCCAACTAGAACGCCGCCCCTAAGCCACCATGTAGGGTATAGTGAGTGGATAGATGCCGACCACGAGCGGCTTAGTGAACAATCGACTTCTCTGGCCTCCACCATGGCGGATTGGGCCTTCAACTTTGCCAATGACGACCCAGCTGTGGTCGAGGCAAGAATGACTGCGAAAGAAAAACAAGCTAACATTGACAATCTGGGCGACTGGTGTCTGTATAAAGACTGGGACTCGCTGGTGGCTTCATTTTCACCCATCGCGCATCTGGGTCGCGTTCATATCCTTATAACAGCAACAGTCTTGAAGGATGTTTTCAACGGCGTTGTCCGAAACCCCTTCTTTTACATTGACCTTGGGGAGGACTGGGACGGGAGCGGAAGTGACCTGCCACCTCCCTATGGTGTGGAGATCAACGAACTCTTTCAAAAGGCCCCCAAAGGTATGTCCTACGGTCTATGCCGTCTATTCCATACCGAGCCCGCAATCTTACTAACTTCACATCCCAGTGGCTGTAGATAGTGCCCATCGCTGGCGCGCAGCAACAATCAGACTCTTCAACAGATTAGTGGAGGAGAGAGATTCCGAGACGCGCGTGAGCGCAAAGGACCTCACGCCGCCAATTCGAGCCTATAACCTCCGGGAGAGGTGCTTTGATCTATTCACTTCCAACATGCTGGACGGCTCGAGCCTGATTTCGCCCATGTTGTCCCGGAAAGAGTTGACTCAGGACGAGATCAAAAACCGCTATCAAGGAATACGGAATTGCTACAAGAAGGCCTGCGAGATGGCGATTGCCTTTTTTGTACAAAAAGCCGCCATCCAATTCGATGCGAGTGTTAAAGACGTAAGTCCCTACCAAAAGCCCAGCCGCAAGCCATATGCCAGAAACCGATGGGAGGCATCCGAATTGGGCGCTCCCAGCATATACAATGAGCTCCTCGAAGGGAAAACAGCCGTGATGCTACTGTGGCCTGCGACTTGGATTATCAGGGGGGACAATGCCAGACGATTTCGGGGAGGAACTGGCCCTCAAGACCTCGACCGGTGCTATGAATATCGAGATGTAAATGGGTACTATCATGCTGTTATATCATCGGGTGTTGTCGTGGTGGAGAAAGACGGGCGGGAACCTCCGGTTGAAGAGTAATGCTTCAAGTAATGAGTCTGTCTACTATCACTAGCTAGTAGTCCAACTTGGCGTACTCATTTGGTTTATATTCTTGTTCCCGGTTTCTCTCGTGTCCTGTTGTTCCAATTGCCTTGGGCCAATCGTGAACCGTCCGCCAATTCTTGTTTCTTTCTGTTTTCTTCGTGATCGCGACAGATTCTCTGCTCACCATTTGTCTCCTGTTTGCTCTCGATCTTTCGAACAATCAATGCTAATTGGTACTAGTTGTGATGGAGCGAATATCCCGAATAGAAAAGTTGGAGTCAGCAAATAAGACCAACCAGACAATCAAAATCAAAGAAGTTAAGCAGATCAAACCTATCAAGAACCCTTCGTCAGCCTGGCTATTCCAACAACAAGACCGAGGGCGAAGGGTGGAGGTAGACCCGACCGAGCACTCGAGATTACACTGCACCTGATCTCCCCGCTCCATCCACCGAGCTATATTTAGCCGTTGGCGTAATAGATTGGAGCTCTAACTGAGTCAAGAATCAAGAAATATTCTCATCAAAAATGGAAGAACCTCCCCCGGCGCGCTCTTGTGCTGGAATTGACGAGATTCCAAGCGCACTACTCGGCAATGCGAGGAACCGAAACATTTCAGCCAACACCTCCCGCCATCCGGTTGTTTTTTTTTTTCGCTTTTTAAACCTTTCCCACCCAATTCGCGATAAGAGTCCGCATGGAGAGACCTAGAATCAGGGCAATTCTATTTCGGCTGTCCTGCAATCATCATCTTTACCGATAGTTGAAACCTATAAAGCAAGGATCCGAGCTTCCATGTGAATCCCAGTTATCGCAGCAAATAGATGCAGGAATAGTCAAAATGGAGCAGCATCCACCTTCCTTTACCCGACCTGCTCGAAGGTACATTACAGGATTGAACAACTGCGGAAAAAGTATCATTACCAGCTCCCCCGCGTTTAATTTTCACGTTCAATGTGGCACCACCTATTCCCGCCTTTATAGTGTGGATAACCTGCCCCCAAACCTAGATGGAAAGGAGGACATCAGCCAGTATTTATCCGATGACCCTAACCGCCATAAGGCATCCTTCGCAAACCATTCCGTTGCTGTACCAGGGGGTGTGAATTTCATCCAAGCCGAGCTTCCACCGTTAGGTGTCTTTCCCTGGCACAGAACCCTCTCTCTCGACTTTGTGACCGTACTGTATGGTGAAATCGAGCTACAGGTAGAGGCACCAAATGAGGAGGGGATTCAGAAAGTTGTTTTACGTGAAGGGGTACGTGTGATGTGATATCTATCATCGGGTCTTTTACAACAATAGGGACTAACTTCGATAGGATTCGGTCGTCCAGAGAGCAACGATTCACCAGTGGGTCAATCCATCGCAGGAACATCCCACGGGGTTTGTGGTGACAATTGTATCCACTGTCTTGGATGAAAAGTCTCATGTCGACGTCGCAGCCAAGGATGCGGCCGTTATCCCATAAAAAACTCTACCCTGGTCTTCAAATATGGCATTTCCGATGACTTAGAGTGAACTTAGATGATAAATGTTGATCTGTTCTTTTTTTTTTCTTTTTGGTTGGGTTTAATATTCTCTTCTATGGCACCGATGATTTGTATCCTGACCCTACATCTCGTTCGATATCCTCGGTTAACATAATCAAATTTCCATCAACGATAATTAATTCTGCCCGTAGTAGATTATAAATCTCGCTAGGTTGGAAGTTGATTAAACTTGTCATGAAAAGTGAAAGAATCTGTCATAGGCGCTCTGGTGCTGGAATTGGGAATATGCCAAGTGAACGACCCGGCAATACCAGAAACCGAAATACTTCGGCAAAGCCCGCCATCCGGTTATTTGATCTACTTGAGCTGTTGCAAAGCGGCGATGGAATCCACATGTGAATGACCTAGCAGCAACCTAGCTATGGTACCGCATCATCTAGGAGCTTTTAAAACCCATACGACCCGTGGGGTCCACAGGCAAGAACCCTTTCCCCGTAAAATCTCGCACCATATATTTTCCTTCCTATGAAGAACAGTCGGCCGAAAATAGCAAAGGAAAAGGACAAAGAAGAAGAGGAAGAAAAAGATGGCAGCACCATTAGCAGGCAAGGTTTTTAGTCTTACGGGCGTCGCATCAGGAATTGGTTTGGCGACTGCAAAACTCCTACTCGCACGCGGGGCCCTGATTGGGGTCACTGATATCAACTCCAAACTTCTTGAAAGCTTTCACGAGTCACTCAGCCCTTCCGATAAAAGCAGAGTGATTACGCGGTCGTTCGATGTAGCAGATCACAAGGCCGTTATAGAATTTCTGGGTGCTACAAAGGACAAATTCGGGCATATCAACGGTATCGCCAACATTGCAGGTGTCAATGGTCGGGAGATGGGAACGCATGAGCTCTATCAACTGAGTGACAAGGAGTATGATCTTGTTATTGACACGAATATCCGTGGTATTTTCAACATGGTTCGCGGGGCGTTAAGGCCTGGATTCCTGGAGCCCGGTTCCAGCATCGTCAACATCTCAAGTCTGTATGGGATCCAAGGCGCCCCATTGTCTAGTCTCTACTGCGCAAGCAAGTCCGCAGTGATTGGATTCACCAAGGCAGCGGCAATTGAGGCCGGACCCAAGAATATTCGAATCAATGCTATCTGCCCGTGCGTATATCGTTTACCTTGTGGAAGCATCTTACTGATATCTATTTGCATGTATAGTGGAGTTATCCAGACCCCGCTGACGGAGGAGGGCGTCAAGCGTTTCGCGCGATTCAATATAGATCCCCTTGTCGGGACACCTCTTTCCAGAGCAGGCGAGGCGAGTGAGGTGGCAAGTGTGATAGCGTTCCTGCTAGGTCCGGAGAGCTCTTTTGTGAGTGGAGCAGTGTGGCCTGTGGATGGAGCTGCCAGTGCTTGATACATAGCATGTATATTTAAATGATAATACTCGTCCAGTCAGGTGAAGTCCAAATTATCAGCAGGGCTGCTCCCTAGACAGCTAATTGGATTACTTACTTACCGCCGAGTACACACGCCTTTTTACCTATATAAGTGAGCTGGTGCATTGCTCGACTTGCGCGAGCCCGTACGCTCAACTCTCTACCTTACTGTAATTTCCAGACAACATTGCACGTGCTGGGTGTCTAAGATGCTCCCTAGTGCGCGAGTGTCCCTAGTTTCACTTTGCCTTCCCTCTCTCTCGCTGGTAATCTTGAATACATAACTTTTCCCTCGGGGTCCAAAGATTCCCCCGACTTCAAGGGCCATTTTCGGATCCGTATAGGGGAGTACGCATTTCCTGGTCGCCCTTAAACCAGACCTGCTGTAATCTAAGGAAAGCCGAGAGCGATCCGCGACTGGCTTACCGGACCAGCAAATAAGCCGGGTAGGTCGGCTTAATACTGTGGGGATCTACCAGTCGTGTCTACACACCTGGTCATATATTCCGAACCACCAGAATCCGGGGCACGTATTATGGTGTACCATTGATTTCCCGGTGCTAATGTTACCCCATATATTGGCAGTCAGCATAAAATATAAGGTCAAGATAGTATTGTGCAGTTTCAACTAACATTCATCGTCATTGGGCAACATCCAACCATTACCATGGCACAAGCATTAGCATACATGAAGGGGTATGTCACTCATTATCATTTTGAACCGCACTTTCCGGGGAAATAACCAATTTTAGGGTGGCCTTGGTTACTGGGGCTGCCTCGGGAATCGGTCGTGCCATTGCTCATACCTTTGTGAAGGAGGGCTGCACGCATCTTATGCTCTGCGACATCAACAAAAAGGATCTGGACATTGTATCTGACGAGCTGAAGGCCCTGAATCCCTCTGTGCAGACGGTTGTCCAGAAAGTGGATATCTCCTCAGAAACCGAAGTCCAGGGTTTCATTGACGCTGGTGTCGGGGCATTCGGTGGCATTCACTACGCTGTAAACAATGTGGGAATCACTAGCAACCCCCGAGTCAACACTCATCTCTTGGAAACATCCTCTTTTGATCCAGTGGTGGCAGTGAACTTAAGGGGTACATGGCTCTGCCAAAGGGCACAAATCCGCCAGATGTTGAAGCAAGATGCGGAACTTCAGCCAAGGTATATTCTTCTAGTCATGGCATGGAAAGTGAACATTCTTGTTTTAACGCAATATACTCAGGACCGGTGCACCCCCACAGCGAGGGGCCATTGTAAATGTCTCATCGCTGTTCGGCTTGATGTCATTCCCGGGTACTGGGGCGGTAAGTAGCCCTATACTACTCCCGTATTGCTGTTCAACATACTGATGATGTTCAAACAGTACTCCGCTACCAAGGCTGGTGTTCTTGGGCTAACCAGAACTGATGCCGTTTCTTACGCCGCCGATGGAATCCGCCTCAATAGTGTCCTGCCTGGCTGGGTGGAAACTCCGAGTAAGTCCCAGCGTTGAATCATCTAAAACGCCACGCAATCTGACATATTTTAGCATCGACGGAGTCCCAACGTCGAGGCGCAAACTATTCGGCAGTAATAAACACGATTCCAGTCAAACGATGGGGTATCCCGGAAGAGATTGCAGAAGCGTGCGTCTTTCTCGCTGGTGAAAAGGCTAGCTTGATCACTGGTGCTGAGCTGGTTGTAGATGGTGGCAAGCGAGTTGCAGCTGGGGTGGATTAATGCCTGAGCCATTGATGTAGTAGCATAAAAATCACGTAAGAAGTCTATAGTGTGGCTAATCAATCACTATAAAGAATAAGAGACTGTTCCAATGGGCACAATCACAGTTGTTTTCTTGCCCCGTTTCCCAAATCCTGAGGTTGCATGACTCCCAGTCGTGAAATATATATTTGGATTTTGATTGATTTGCCGTGTTCTTTTGGCGTATAATTGTTTTTCATTTTGCCGCCCCCCCTGCTTGCCCATCTCTATATTATCCGCTTTCGTATTGATTTTATCCTTTACCTTGTCCTTGATGTTAATTTACTATATTAATTCTGGGACGTCCGATTCCTACTACCTCAGGCCGTCCATTTGACCAAGTGGTTGCAGCTCTACACTTTGACCAAAAGTGAGTGGGATCCTCATATCTTACATAATCAACACCCGGTGCCCAGCCCGGACTAGCCTGGCCTGACTAATCCGACATCGGCTGCTTATCCTCCGGCCACGAAAGTGGAGATTCGGAGACTACCACCGATGGTCTTCCTTTCATGAGAAAGAAAAAAATATTTCCGTTGTTTCGGATTGATACAAATCGGGTGGCAGATTCACACCTAGCGATATATTGTTACCGGAAATAAAGGCAGATGAAATAGCATCTTGACAACGGACGCAGGATATGATTCGCGGCCGGAAATAAATCCATGGACACCCCTCTCTCAAAGGTACCCGCCTCCGCGTCTTCAACCGCACACCGAGCTCGAGCGGAAAAGCGTAGTCGAGCTCGTCGAACTCTCACTTGCGAAAATTGCCGTGCTAGAAAGGTATTCACTACTCATTCCATGACTTGGAGATGGGTTACTTATTTAAAACGGTAGACGCGGTGCGATGGCACCCAACCGAGCTGCAAGACCTGCGAGGTGTATGACGATGAGTGTCGTTATGAAAAGCCTCCGCCCATGTCTCAAATTGTTGCCATGGCAAATAGGCTCCAGGAAGCGGAGCAGACTATCCTCAACCTGAAAAAAGCCCTGGAAACAGCGCCCTCGCCGGTTGATCATGCCGAAACGGCAAACAGGGAGTCTCCTGTGTCAGACGGGCATCTGGAGCACGGAGCGAACGCCACTCAACACCGCGCCCATAGCTTGTCAACAGAACCCACCTCGGAACAGTTATTATCAGATCTGAGCCTGGATGAGCATGGGAAGGTGAGCAGTTTTGCGTATCCGAATCCTACAATGCGGAGCTGATGCTAGTAGATCTCATATTACGGTCCTACATCTGCGATCTACGAGCCCGCAGCGTTGGATACCCCGTCCGTGGATCTTCGAGTCTATGACGAATTGCCCTCCAAGACGAATATTCGAACCCTCTTGACTTGGAATGCCGAAGAATATCGATCATGGGAGGAGTTCGCGCTGGGGAATGCCGCCGTTGAAACCGGCATTCCGCGCGCCACCATGTCAACACTCCTTCAAATCCACTGGGCCTGGATTGCCCCGATGTTCATGTGGGTGTACCGACCGGCACTCATGCGTAAGACGCGACTTTTTCAGCCCTGGGTTCAGCTATCAACTGACAAGCACAGGGGACATGACAACCGGCGGCCAGTACTACTCCCCATTCCTCCTCACCGTTCTGTGTGCCCACGCCGCACGCTTCCATGGGGGTCCGATTGGCGAGATGCTCATCTGTCGGGCGCGTTTGCTTCTAGGGGCTGAAATTCAGAAACCAAGCGCGATACCCACGGTGCAGGCTTTGCTCCAGCTGAGCGCACGGGAGATGGCGTATGGGTCCACCTCTCAGGCGTGGTTGTACAGTGGAATGGCGTTTCGAATGGTCAGCGACCTGGGTCTTCATCATAATAGTGGCAAGATACTGCACCTCGGATATCTGAGCCCGGAGGAACTGGAGATCCGGCGACGGCTCTTCTGGAGTTGCTATTTCTGGGATAAGGCTATTAGTCTCTATCTGGGGCGAACACCGGTGCTCCTGGACCTTCCTTTCGACCATACCCCGGAGTTCTGTAAGTTACCCATCCTCGCCCCATCGTATTCTTGCTAACGATAGCAAGTGGACACGTCCGCTGAAAATGAAGTGTGGTCGCCCTACCATGGGGAAACTCTCAACTTGAGTCGAGTTTCCGTGGGCGAATATCCACCCATGAAGGCACATCTGATTTCCTGCTTTGAAAACTCTTGTAAAATCTCGGTCATTCTGAACGACATCATCGTGCAACTTTACTCCCGCCGTGGCTCGCCTGATCTCGAAGAAACGTTACAAATCAAGAGAAGACTCGACGAATGGAGAGGAAATCTGCCCGAACATCTCAAGTACGACCCAGAGAACTTACCCGCGGATTGTCCGCCACCACATATCATGACGCAGAACCTGCTCTACCACACAACGATCATGCTCCTGCACCGACCATTCTGGTCCGCCTCAGAGCATCACATCGTGTGCCGGAAGGCCGCAGACAATGTCGAGCGGTTGCTTCTTCTCTTGGAGAAAACATTCGGCTTCAACCGGATCACATACCTGATGTCGTACTGCATCTACACTGCGGCCGCGGTGATGATCAAGGATGTCAAGACGGGAGACCTAGAAGCAAACGAAAAGATGCAGACGTTCCTCCGAGCCTTGAAGCAAGGCACCAAAACGTGCCCCATCATCCAGCGAAGCTTGGATATTATCAACAACAGTTTGCAATCCAAGACGCCCAGACTTTCCTCGTTGACCGACATTCCAACAACGGAGGGAATCGCGACCGCAAATTATCTTCCGGCGTTTCCCTATTTAGGTATGGAGGTTTCGAATCAGTTCGCAGCAAACCAGAATCCGACCGGGATGGATTTGGATGCGTTTTCGCTCCTTGACTCATTTCCGGAACAACATGTCAACACAGTGACTGGGGAGTGGTATTTTGAGTAGGTACGATGGATTATTCGCGATAGACTGGTGACTATAGTCTGGCCATATATGCATTTGAGATTTAAGAGCGTCTACAATACGGATCTAACCTCGGAATATGTGGCAACCTCTTCATCCTCATCGTACTGCCATAGCCTCCTGGGATTATCCACCCATATCTTCCTCACGAGGTCGTCACCCCTGTCCCCGCCAACACGCCAGCACCAGGCCTTGCACCTCGCTATCCAGGCCTGATCATCAACCTTCCGATACCCCTGAATTGCCTTCCTATCCCCTCCCGGATTCTTCGAAACACCCCCACTATGCGGCCAATCACTCGCCCAAACGACTCGATCCGGAGCGGTCGCAAGAATCTCCTGGACATATGAATCCAGCTCTGGCAAGTCCTCGAACCTATATATTCCACTAAGTTTCGTATACACCAGACCGGACCTCAGAAGCCCCATGAACTCCCGATACCCCTCCTGTAACCGTGGGGGCCCCTTGACTGGCTCCGGATGCCCAATATGGTCAATCACAACCGGTACGCCTAGTCGTGGGACAACGTCCGCAAACAGCGCCACCTGGTCCAACGACACGTATAGCTGCAGTACCCACCCAAAGGGCCGAATTCTCTCTGCAGCCTGTGTGAGTAATGCCGCGAATGTGTCCTTATCGACCCGTTTGCATGACGTTCGAAAATTCAGCCGGATGCCTCTTGTTCCGGCGTCGTGTAGCTCTTGGAGTTCGGCCTGCGATACTGTGTCCGGGTCGATACAGGCAACTGCGCGTCCCTTACCCTTCACGCGACGGAGAGCATCGAGGAGGCTGGAATTGTCGGTATGGTAGACGGAGAATGCAACGAGGCAACTGTGGGCGATACCCTGGGTGGCCTGAAATGCGAGTAGGTCGTCGAGGTCGGCTTTCTTGGGGCGGTAGGGGTGTAAGGGGTGAAAGGGAAATTTATCCTGTAAACAATAATTAATTAATGAATTGATTCAAGAGCATCTCAACATAAGGATGGTGGTATCTGCGTACTTCGTCTGCGACGTGGACGTGGCTGTCCCAGGCCCCTGCCGGCAGAGAGGTGTCGAGCTTTGACAATGCTCCCATCTTGCTTGTTGCACCCATCAATTATTGGAGAGAGTACGCCTAAATTAATAATCGACCGAATAGTACCCGTGATAGTACCCGTGATACTATTCGTGATAGTAGGCCGACAAAGCGCCCGGAGTCTCTCCGCGGCCGTTCGCCGGGAACCTCGCCGGATCTCCATTGGCAGAGCAGAGGGTGGATACAGAACTCCCGGAATGCTCTTCGGCCAGTCAGCGTTCGTTCCTCCATCCGAGGGGAACTTTCTCCGCTCTACCCATGGGAGTTCCCCAACTTTTTCTCTCCAGGTCTCGGATGGAGTGCGGGGGAGTATAATTATCACCAGGGGCGGCCCCCCAAATCCATACCAAACATAGTGGTATTGGCTTCTACAGAGGACTAGCGATGACCAAGAACATGGGCACTTCCGAGGACACCCAGCACATCGAAAAGGCTTATCCCGAGGCCATGGGAGACACTGAGAACGTGGCAGAAGAAATCGAAAAGGGCATCCCTATTCGACAGGACGAAGAATGGCTCAAGGCCCAGAAACGGTACCTCTGGAAGCTTGACTATATTCTCCTCCCCGCTGTGTCTCTTTTATATTTCTTTGAATACCTCGATCGCGGCAATGTTGGCAACGCTAAACTCTACGGTTTGGATACTGGCCGTGACTCCGAGGGGCAGGGAGTCGGACCAGGGAAAAACACCCTAAGCGCGTCACAGTGGCAGTTGGCTGTTATGATCTTCTACATCGGTCTGGTTCTGTTCCAAGTTCCAGGATGTATTGGGTATCGTGTTTCCCCCCCATCCAAGGTAGGCACCATCAACACCTGATGTGGTGGGATGCATGCTGATAGAAGTTATAGTGGATTGCCTTTGGTGTCTGTGGATGGGCAACGGCCAGTCTCCTGCAATGCGTTGCCTACAATCTGGCCGGGGAACTCGTCTGCAGAGTGTTTCTGGGTGTGTTTGAGGGGCTCTTCGGCACGGGAATCGTCTATTACCTTTCTCTCTGGTACCATCGCACCGAACTGGGCATGCGGGTCTTCTGGTTCCTGGGGCCAACATCCATTGCGGGAGCCTTCGGAGGACTGATCGCCTATGGCATTGGGCATATCAAAAGCGACACCCCGGTCTGGAAGTGGCTTTTCCTCATCGAGGCACTTCCTGCGTTCTGCCTGGGATTGTTCTGCTTGTTCTGGATGCCTGATCGCCCCTTAAAAAATTCCCGGTTTTCCGGCATAGACCAGGAGATCGCGGAGGCGCGGTACCATAGCGAGTCCTTCGATAAGGCTGGCCCGATTCAGAGAAAGCATATTATATGGACGCTTACAGACTGGCGATTGTACATCCAAGCTGCAATCTATCTGCCCACGGCGGGGATGCTCTCCTCAATCTCGGGTTTTCTGCCTACTATTATTCGTGGTATGTATCGCCACTCCTATTTCTAAGGCCGCAGTAACCAACTAGATATAGACCTCGGATACACCGAAGCCACCAAAGCAAACCTAATGACAGTGCCCCCATACGCCTGCGCCTTCGTTCTAATGTTCCTCGCATCTTATTCCTCGGATCACTTCCGCGACCGAGGCAGACACGTCACCGTCCTCATGACTATCTCCACCATCGCCTACGCTCTACTGGCCACCCTCCCCGAATCCAACCTGAACGGCAAGTACGCCTGCGTGTGTATCGCCGTCGCATGCGTCTACGCTACCTACCCACCCACCCACGCCTGGGCTGCAAATAACTTCGGAAACGAGACAAAACGATCAGTGGGTATGGGCCTGTATACGGCTCTGGGAAACTTGGGGTCCATTGCAGGAACATTTTTCTACCCAACCACGGACGGACCGCAGTTTAAGAAGGGGCATTTTATCTGCATGGGGTTGTCGATTGCGACAGCTGTGTTTGCTTTGGCTAATCATTTTATTTTGGAGGCTATTAATAAACAGAGGGATAGGAAGTATGGGAAACCGGTGCCGGGGCGGCCGGTGGATGTGTCGGAGTTGGCGGATAGGGCGCCGATGTTTCGGTTTATCACGTAGATACAATGGGTTGAGTGGGTTAGAAGTAGACAGTATAGAAAACTTCTAGCTTGCAATGGCAATGAAAAAATGAAAGGAGAGCGATATATTCATTAATATCATTGTATCGGTCTTGTAGACTTTGCTTTGGCGGCACTTACTAGTAGTGTATACAGAAGTATATGTTCGTAAAACAGATATGTAGCTCTGCATCCTAATATTTTTGGTTATTCATGAAGACAGTCTATAGTCCATCTATTCTAGCTCTTCTAACTTCACATCCACTCCTACCTGTTTAGCTAATGCATTCAAAGCATCAACTTCGCCTCGCGAGTATGGAATGCCCGCTGCACGTCTCTTTGCCTCTACCTTCGCCTCGATCTCACCACTGGTGTATATCCGATCCACCCCGGCCGCCTTCTCACAATCCCTCACCCTCTGAAGCAGCGTATCCATCCTCGCCCTAAGTTCCTCCTGCCCACCCCCCACGAAAACCTCAGGCTGGAAAACCAAAAACCAGTGCCCAACATTCTGCGGCTCCTCTAAATTCTTATACTGATCATTGACCCCTCCCGCAAACGCAGCCCCCGACATCAACCCCCCAAACATATCCATCATCAGTGCCAATCCACTCCCCTTCGGGCCCCCAATTGGCAACACAACACCCCCCGCCAACGCAGCCTCGGGATCAGTCGTGGCTCGCCCCTCACTATCTAACGCATACCCCTCCGGAATCCTCTCCCCCCGTCTCGCCGCTTTCCTTATCTTTCCCCTCGCCGCCACACTTGGCGACATATCAAGCACAAAATCCCCCTTCTCCCCCCCCGGAACACCAACCGCAAACGGACTCGTACCTAGCAACGCCTCCTTCGCCCCCCAGGGAGGCATACTCCTCGACGCATTCGTGAACGCCATCGCCGCACACCCCTTCCGAATAGCTCGGAGGAGGTAGGTCGCCGCCATCCCGTAGTGGTTACTATGCTTCACAGCTACAACGCCGATTCCGTAGCTCTGGGCCATCTCAACGCCCTTGTCGATGGCGAGTGAGGCGGCAACGAACCCGAATGTGTTCTTTGCGTCTAGGAGGGCCATAACGGGTGTTTTGGACTCAAAGGTGAGAGTGGGATTGGGGTCAAGGACGTTGTGCTTGATGCGCTCGATGTACCCGCCTAGGCGGTTTATGCCGTGGGTGTCGACGCCGCGGAGGTCGGCGAGGACGAGGGATTCGGCGATGAGTTCTGCCCGGTAGGGGGGGATGTTGTATTTGGACAGGATGGTGGTTACGAAGGAGTGTGCGGAGGAGGGGGGGACGTGTACGGTGGTGGAGTTGGAATTGGCCATGTTGGTTGTTTTGAAAAAAGATTGAATGGTGATAACAATGTAATGAGATGAAAATAATATTAATCCTAATATAGCAAGGATAGATACATGAGGAGATATTTATATGTAGGGTTTATTCTGATGCGCTCCCCACCCCCGGCGAGTCTCCGGGGAGCAGCCCAGCATTCGGTCATAACGCGGCAATACTCGGGATTATCTGTGGGCTATCAGGGGCCATGGAGCTGCTACAGGATATAGTGTGCAATATTTGAGGTGTTTCCATAATAAAATTCGATGACGGTGCTAGCATGGCCTATTTTGGGCGTATACTCATACTAACTTCCCCAGGGCATCAGGTCTTCCCTCTAGAACGGCCAACAACGTCTTGGCTGCAGCGACTCCACTGTTGATCTGATTATCAACAGTCGAAGCACCGATATGCGGAGTAATTATCACATTGTTCTGTTCAAAGAACCCCCGATATGCCTCCAGCGTGGGCGGCTCAACCTCCATCGCATCCATGGCAGCGCCCCAAATTTTCCTCTCCTTCACGGCTCGGAGCAAGGCGTTCTCATCCACAATTCCCCCCCTGGCTGCATTGACCAAGATTGCCGTTTTCTTCATCAAATTCAGTTCCCGTTCCTTCATCAGCCCCCTGGTGCTCTCGAGCAGTGGCAAATGCAGCAACACAACATCGGACTGTATGAGTAGCTCATCCAGCGTCCGAGCCCTAGCATGCGGAATCTTCTCCTCATCCCATACATCCAATGGCGCCACAGGGTCATATCCTATAATACTGGCCTCGCAGGCCCCAATCCACTTCTTCGCGCTGATTTTGCCAATATTCCCCATACCCACCACACCAACCGCCTTGCGAAACACGCTCAACCCCAGCGTCTGGCTGCGCACTACCTTATCACCATTCCGTTGTAGACGGTCTACCTCCACGATCCGTCTGCTCAAAGAAAGCGCCAGGGTAAGAGTAAGCTCTGCCACAGATTCGCTGTTCAGGCCAGGGGTATTATGCACCGCGACGCCGGCAGCTCGGGCGGCAGTGAGGTCGATGTTATCCACACCAACCCCCTGTTTGACAATCACGCGTAGTCGCTTCGCAGCAGTAAAATCTGACTCCTGTAATTGTGTTTCCGACCGGACGAGGACGCCTTGTGCGTGCTGGTGCCAGTCTGCTTTGCAGGGGTCGTTCCAGAGGATGACGTCAATGCTGTTGGTGGACTGCAGCAGGGTTACTGCGTCCTCGTGGTAGGGGTCAAGAACGTAGATTGCGGGCTTTGTCATGGTCGGGATTGTAGGTGGTGATTGTTGACGGTGGTATGATTACAGCGATTCGGATGGGTCATTTATTGCGTTGGTGATGTTCCACGGAGGTTCGCCGCGGGAGTCACCGGGCACTTTCCCTCGGCTGGGGCTATACGGGAGATCTACATCCGAGTCACATACACATTGGGCTTGATACCCTGGTTATAATCTGCGGGGTTGTCTTTTTGATCCTCGCTTCACTTACTTGCATCTATCTTGGACCGACTAAACCGGGTTAAGCTTCCACAGGATGTCGACATCTGAGGACCCCATCGTCAGCGCATTGCAGAAGTACACTGCGTAAGCTGTCTTTCGACGAGCAATTAGATGCTATTAACTAACAAGGACAGATGCGATGTCTCCGACGCACTATGTAAGCTAGGATTCCCTAACGGCGGATTCCTGCCAGGGCTCACGCTGTGGTCTCCCGAGCGCCAACAAGGTGACACCAAAGTCATCGGGCCAGCATACACCGTCAAATATGCCGCGCTAGACGACCCAGCGCCTAAGCATCCATCGCACTATGTAAGTAGCTTCACTATTTTCGGCTACGGATTTCAAATCCAGGTCCCCGTGCTAATTTAATTCTATCAGATCGACTCCGTCCCCGAAGGCGCAGTGATTTTCGTCTCCTCGCCCAAAACGCCGAATGCCGTGTATGGCGGGTTGATGTCGACGCGGGCACAGGCGAGCAAAGCCGCCGGAACGGTCATCGACGGCAGGTTTCGAGATCTCCAAGAGCAGCGCGCTCTCAATTACCCTGTATGTTCATGTTCATCGTGGGATGAAGAGTGTGTGACCTCATTGCTAACATCAGGTTGTAGGTATTCGCGCGTGATGTTGGCACTGCGCCGCCGTATGGAGCGGTTAAGGTAGTGGGTGTTAATGTGCCTGTGAAGCTGCAATCGGACGAGCAGGATATTACAATAAAACCTGGGGATTATCTAATTGGTGATCTGAATGGGGTTGTAGTGCTGCCGAAGGAACAAGCAGGGAAGGTGTTCCCTTTAATGGAAAAGCAGGGAGAGGCGGATGCGAAGATGGCGGTCGCGATTAAAGAAGGGATGCCTTTTACTGAAGCAAGTCAGAAATTCAGAGTCTGAGAGGGAGAATACTTTCCCGGTAATGATAGAAGTATAGAATGCGAGATAGTGAGGTCGGTCCAGATATTCCTGACTCAGCTGCTGGCGGGTTCGCCAATAGGGCTTGGATGCGCAGAATAGCGGTTGAATCGTCTTATATATGGATTGTTTAGAGTGTATGAATTCTACGAGGTTCATGCTAGGCTGATGAAGAGGGGTTTGAGATCATCGCAACGGTATAGGACAATATGGTGGATAAGAGTGCCCGGGAAGGTGCCGAGGAGAGAGTCCGGCGAGACTGATGTCAACCGCAACTTGCCAACTCCACAACGCAGAGGCTCCAGGATCTCCACAAGCATGCTCGTGGTCTTTTGGGGGGGGGGGGCTGTTGGATGTGAGAGTCAGTTATAAATAGCCACAATATCCATTCCAAAATTCAAAAATTCCAGCAACCAACAATCCGTCGCGATGTACGACTACCTGAACCCCCTTCCTCAATGGATGAATGGGACACTTGCAAAATGGGCCTATGTCTCCTTAGGTGCGCTCGCTACCCTTCCGGGCCAATTTAACCGGTCAGCCATGGAAGCACCGTGGGTAACGGGCGATGTCTCCGACAGTACTCTCTCTCGGGCGTGAGTTTTGACCTCCTAAAACTTGCTATCATGCAGCTGATTTTGGGGTTGCCATATCAGCCTAGAATACCTCAACACAGCAAATTTCGTTGCCTACGATCGGAGGTTTTTCGATATCATAGGACCAAAGGCAACGATCGAGCACGTACAAAAGTTGGCTTTCCAATCCCATGAAGCGCCTTGCTATGTCAAGGACACAAATCAACTGTTCTTTGTTGAATGGGGTCCACCAGGGGGAGAAAACGGGACTCATTCATGGCAGTACCTACTCAATCTCGATACGAATGAGCTGACCAAAGTTACTACTGATCCGCCAACATTCAATGCACATGGGTGCGTTTTTTACAATCATTCCCTGTACGTGGTCACCGATGGATATGGTGACGAGCAGTCAGGGCAACTGGCCCGGATTGATCCGAAATCCTGGAAACAGGAAGTATTGGTCAACAATTACCTTGTTCAGCCCTTTGGCGGATTTAATGACTTGGAGATCGATCCCCGTGGGAATTTTTATCTAACAGATTCAAAGTCAGGCTGGGTGCGTATCTCCGGCTCATTCCGTCTTACATTTGTCCTGTATTGGAAACACCTGATCAGAAACCCAACTAAACACTTGAATTAAACAGGGAAAGGAGATTGTGGATTTCACGCCCCCAACAAACCCAGCCGTCTACTTTGTTGAGGGAGAAACATTCCGCATCAAGCCCGTCCACATCACCGACGGAAATGCAAATGGTGTTGCCATATCCCCAAACGGTGATACTCTCTACATACCCGATACTGGTGTCTCTCAATACTTCCCAGTAGCCAAAAGCCCATATGGAAAGCGTTCCCTTTCAGCATTTGACATTTCGAAGTCCGGCTCAGTTCTTTCTAATAAGCGACTACTGTCGAATCCCATCTCATATTTCTACGACGGGGTGCGTGTGTCACGGAACGGATGGATCTTCTGCGGTGCCGGAGATGGAGTAGATGTCATCGACCCGGAATCAGGGTTTACACTGGGAACGATCCGAGTGGGGGGAGGGGAGAGCCTAGCTGTCAATCTGGCTTTTGGCAGAAATGAGTTATGGATTGTCGGTCGAGGTGGTGTTTGGCACGTTAAGGATATTCGGGAACGGTTGGATCGCGATTGGTAGGCACAGGCACATAATCTCTCCATAGCTATTGGCAGCGATCACTGCCGCAATAGCAGCTTTGTACACAATCAACACCTTGAATTGGAACTCGCAAAATAAACCCAATTTCCATATCCTATCTAGCCTCTCACATAACCCCCCGCATGGTAACAGCTATGTGGTTTTGTCAGACCCCTTGACTCCACAGTACTCGAAGCTCACTCTCGAGATTAGAAAAGACATCAAATCCCCGGTCCTTGAGGATATTCACACACTGTATGATTTGGCGCCGCTCGGAAGTGGTTTGCATCTCAACACCCACGATACTAAGAACCGGTGCAAAGACAATCACTTCCAGGTGGTTGGCTCGCGCCTCAACCCATCTGAGGGCCTCGGATGCTTGCTGGCGGGTCATATCCCGCCCCATTACTGGCACACCGCATTCAAGACATTGCCAGGCGGGGTGCCGAAAGATTTGCGAAATTCCCGCGAGAGCCCAGTGGTAGTAGGGCAGAAAGGCGGAGAGGAGATGCGTCTCATGTTTCGCGGAGCATGCAATGATTTCATTGATGATGGCGTGTTGGATTTTCGAGGCGAAGCAGATGAGATCGATCCCGCGCAGGACGTGGGGTGCGGGATCCGGTGATCTGCTTCCGGATTGCAGGTCCAACTCCTGCGCGATCCAGACGACTGAGCTGTGTGGGAGTGGTGTTAGTCTTCTTCGAACTGGACAGTGGACAACTTCAAGTATGAAGGCAAATACCAGTGTCGTAGCCTCGCCCAGAGCTCCATGTAGTTTGTGAGCTTGTCAAGTTGCTCTTTCACCGTTGGAGCACAACGCTCTGGGCCTGGAGGCGAGACCGAGAAGGTCATCCAGGAGTCGGGCATGGGGATATCTTCTGCAAAACAAATGCATCGGACCGCATCTGCCATACGCGCAAAAGAATTCAAGGTGTGGTCTAATATATCTTGCGTCGGTGTCCGTTTCTGATGTTGATTAACATAGTGACGCAAGCATTGAATGAGAAAGGTCCAGCCCTGGTTATTGTGGACCTTGCCTAGCTAATACTTGGTTAGTTGTTGGCCTTAAAGATATGAAGTTAAAGGGGTTAATGCAAATCTAACTAACCTCAACAAAGCCTAAAAGACAGGCAGCGAGTAAGACGATGGTAAAGCTCCCCTCATCCCCGACGCTCATTAGCTTAAACACCTGGGCGCGGACAAGGCGCTGTTTCTGGCGAATGGACGGACATTTCAGGCCACTTCGACGGGCAATATATGTCTCAGCCACTAGCGAAACAACATCTTGAATGAGCGGACTCCTATGGAAGACCGAACCGATAGACTCAAAATCGAATATGCGCATGATTGGTGAAACGGAGGAGGCCATCGAATCAAAGAAGAGTTGGCTAAAAATCCACTTTTGCTGTCTGAGCCCCTCCGCCCGCGCAGGAAGTGCATCCAGTCTGCTACGGTATGCCACAAATGACAGCTTAGAGGATGCATCTGCTGTAGAGAAGCATTTGTACCCTTTTGCTTGGCACGTTCCACACGGCCGTTTCCCGTCACACTGTTCCCGTCAATCCTTTGTCTTCTGGCACATTCTTGAAACGCTACGTACCCTGTTGTGTCCCTCGCGACAGCGCGCACAGCGATGTCCGGCTCGACGCGGGTCTTTTGCTCCACAGGGCATGCTTCCAGTCGTCGCTGGTCGAGTTGATGGGAGCAAGAGCTGACAGAACTGAGGCTGATGATAAACGGAGCAAGCTCCGGGCAGACGGGCCGAAAACCAACACGGCCGCAGCGCAAGTAAGCCGACTGGCTGGAAGGCTGCATAAGCGTCTGTTAGCGCCGCGATATTTTAGCCCTTTTTGGTCTCAGATCCCTGTGCTTGCAGCTGTAGGTTTCGATATGATTGGTCGTGTTAATGAATAATTATCCGGGTCAATCCTGTACCACAATCCAACTTGGGAGAGAAGTCAGCATTTCCCCATTGGGAAAAAACCTCGCGGGAGCACTCCAGCTTCATATTGCAATGTAAAACCGAGATGTATTTATAGGGGATAGAATGGCCACCATGGGAGCTGTTTCCCCCCAGATTCCTGTTGTTAAGTAGAGTCCCTTGTCTAAGAAGTCTTCAACATGTTTTACTGTACGTTGGAGACTTGCGCGATCACCACATCCTTCTATCAATATCGCATCGATATCGCCCCAAATGCAGCCTTCCTTGCACTGTTCTCGCTGGCACTGTTTGGATTCACAGGTGTTTACATCATGACTAGGCGAGGGCTAGGCTTTTTTATCTGCATCCTCTTCACACTACTATGCGAAATAATTGGCTATGTCGGGCGCATTCTCTCCTACTACAACCAGTGGAACATGAATTGGTTCCTCATCCAAATCATCTGCCTCACGATCGGGCCCGTCTTCCTGGCTGCCGCGTTATATCTCTGTCTCTCCCGCATCGTGGACGTGTATGGTGAAGAAAACTCCCGAATCCGCGCAAAGTGGTACATGAGGATTGTAAGCTGCCTAGACATCCCGTTGGTGGCTGCAAATAGACTTCGGGACTAACAAGAATCATTCTGGGCTAGTTCATTCCCTGTGACATCCTCTCTCTAATCCTCCAAGCCGCCGGTGGCGCCATCGCTGCCATCTCCCTGACAAGCGGCAAGAACCTCAACACCGGAACAAACATCATGGTTGCCGGTTTATCCACACAGGTCATCAGTTTATTAATCTACGTAATCCTCTGTCTTGACTTCGCCTACCGGTCGTGGAAGCGCAGCCAGAACCTCGGTGACAAAGCGTTTACTCAGATTCCCGCCTTGAACACAGTCCGCTCATCACCCAAGTTCAAATATTTCCTATATTCGCTTGCGCTCGCAACAATCACCGTCTTCTGTCGCTGTGCGTATCGTGTTGCAGAACTGAGTCGTGGCTGGACCGGCCCGTTGACACGGCATCAAGCAGTTTTTGTGGTTTTTGAAGGGGTCATGATTGTCGTATCCGTGTATTGCCTTGCTATATTTCATCCGTCCATATGTCTGGGCCAGGCGATGGGTGGCAGGGTCGTGGAATCGGTGAATGTTGTATCGGAGGAGGAAAAAGGCCAGCAGCAAGTCCAGGGTGTCGAGGTGCATACAGAATCGGTATCATCGGAATCCCTTTAAGAGGGTTTAGCCAATTCCGAATTGTTAAATCGTTTGCTGGGTCTGGTGTCACGCCTGCAGCGATTCGCCTACTCGGGGTACCTACACTAGTACATATATATAAGCGCACCTGGCACTTCGTTAATTAACTTCTAGTCATTCGCGAACCTTCTTGATATGTTTGGTCCGGAACAACAGGCCGAAAACAACTGAAAAGAGTCGGATATTGAGCATAAGTCTTAGGGGCATGTTCAAATATCGCTTTAGTGTAAAATACACTGAGTCTTGTGTGAGCGTGCAGTGTGCTTAACGAGCATTCCTGACAAAGATGCAGTAACTCAATTGAATTGTAAACAGGCTAGGCGTAATATATACACACAGGGTGTATCATATACTGGCGCTACGTATAGGGGTGTGGGTAATAAACAGCTAGCCAAGTAACATATACACGAGCTGTGTATCCTATACGCGATCCATACAGGCTGCTTGTACTCAACTTGAGAAGCGGTCGCCTGAGGCACCAAAGTATTGCGCATTGCAAAGAGCCAATAGCATTGCAGAACATCAACCAATCAGACACGAGACTGATTCCGATTATGCGCTCCCGAAACCATTAATAATCATGTGCATTGGTATGCTCATTAATCATTCCTGGTCTTGGGAACTCTCCTCACTGCCTGAGGCTGAACTCCTTACATAATCTACGCAAGGAGCTATGACCACCCGCCAAAAACATTCATGAGGCGCAACGACTGCAAGTTCCAAGACCGCCATCATCTGCTCCCCCAACACTTATACAGGAACTGATGGACCCAACTACCGACCCATTCTTCCCACAACCACCCCATCCCGAAACCATGAAAGCCTGGCTCTACTCGCGCACATCCTATGGCCTGGAGCAGAACTTGGAGCTCCACCAATATACCCGCGCCCCGCCAGCGCCCACAGGCACACAAGTCCTTATCCAGGTCCTTTCTGCTGCCATCAATCCCGCAGACTATAAAGTCCCCGAACTGGGGTTCCCCGCGCGCTGGGTTATTGGCACGCCTGCTTCGCCCGGGATGGACTTTTGCGGTCGGGTTGTCGGGACGGGTCCCGGGGCGGCGCAATTTAAGCCTGGGACGTTGGTGTATGGGTGTACGGCGCGTCCGGTGCAGTTTGGTTCGCTGGCGGAGTATATGCTGGCCGATGCCGGGAGGGGGCAGGTTGCTGTTCTGCCGGAAGGGGTTGCTGTGGACGACGCGGCGGGGATTGGGATTGCGGGACAGACGGCGTTCCAGAGTCTTGAGGGGTATGTGCGAAAGGGGGATCGGGTGTTTGTGAATGGCGGGTCTGGGGGGTGCGGTATCTTTGCCATTCAGATTGCGAAGCAGATGGGCTGTGTGGTGACGGCGACGTGCTCGACACGGAACATGGAGTTGTGTTTAAGGCTGGGGGCCGATGAGGTGATTGATTACACGACGGAGAAGGATCTGGTGGGGCGGTTGACTGGAAAGGGGGTGATGTTTGATCATGTTGTGGATCATATTGGGTTGCCGGGGGAGTTGTATTATCAGTGTCATCGGTTTTTGAAGGAGGGGGGTGTGTTTGTGCAGGTTGGGTCGTCGACGATGACGACACAGGCAGGGCGGTTGGCGTGGCCGGCGGTGTTGGGGGGTGGACGGCGGAAGTATGTGATTGTGATGTATAAGAATGATCAGAAGCAGCTGGTGCAGTTGGGCGAGTGGATGAAGGAGGGTGTGGTGAAGATGCAGCTGGACACTGTGTATGAGTTCGAGGACGCTGTTAAGGCATTTGAGAGGCTTCGTTCTGGTCGGGCGAGAGGGAAGATTGTGGTGCATGTGGTCAAGTCAGGTGGAAGTATCTTCGAACCATTCGGGATTGGGCTCTGAAAGCCCCTCATGTCACAATAGGGGATAGGTCACATTTAAGTGTTATAATATCGGAGAGCATTCACGCGGTCATGACTTGGATAATATCTACGAGCTTGTTAAAAACAGAAGACGATTGCATTGTATGTTATAAACTACCTGACAACTAATGAGTGACAGCACATTGTTTTGGACCGAGTATCAAGCCGAATCCCAGATTTGAAATACCGCAAAAGACGAAGCTCGTGGAGTGGCTGATGTTGAATCTTCCCCCCCACGGGCTTGCGTCCCACGCTAGTTCTCCCACCATATCTCTCTACTATGAAATAACATCAGCAATGATGTCTCAACACCTCTAATATGGGGTCGATCAAAGTACCATCACGGTCTAGGGGGCAGTATGCCCTCTTTTCTGATGCTAGCACTGAGCTCCACCCTGGCTGGTACCAGAGCATGAGCTACTACCACAGTCTTGAACCTCTGTCCATGTACCACCCCTGCACTCGACCTTTTTACAGAAATGTTAGCGAAGATGATTAGACCTTGCAGTGTGGATACATTAACATACCACGCCGGTTCGGTCACACCCGCAGAAATGTCTATCTCCGTTGGAGGATAGGCAGCCACTGTTTGTACGTCGTTGGTCGACTCCGTAGCCGGCGCCGCAGGTGTCCCGAGCCTCGAGGTTTGCGGGGACGGCAGTAGCACCGACAGTGGCGGCGGCTGCGAGGGTGAGGAGGATGGCAGTAAACTTCATTGTGGAAGATATGTTTGCTTTGAAGTTAATTTGATTGAAGTCGTTGATAGAACTAGTTAGGTATGTAGGATGGATTGATGTCTAAGAGTAAAGGCCTTTCAGAGGGGATATTCCCCCATATTTATACCTTTTTGGCTACACCAAGGCCGAGGGGACTTCCTTTGCCATTACCTAAAAGCCAACAATGGGTATCAAAGAAGGTCAGCTATTGGGATGATTGCTTGCCAAGGAAAAGGAATATAGCATCACTTGCAATTTTCCAGTCCCCGCTTATGTGATGAAGGAAGCCAATTGATACCTGAGGAGAATTCGCATCCTACATAGACCTGGGTAGCTGGTTGGTTAGTCTATTGAGTGGTATTGTATTAATAGGATCGAGGTCCGTTCGAAGTGTATAGCTGGATACGGGGTGCCTAGGTTGTGGTCATCAACCCCTCTAACAGGTGGATGGCCTAATCCTAGGACAATACATACATGATGATGTGTTATACCTTGATATGATACTCATGAGGGCCTGGACACCTCCTACGCCACCCCCAATGTAGAGTAATCTCCATGCGGCGGTCACTGGATATCCTTTGACTTCAGCATGCGGGTGAGATCGAAGGATGATATTGCCCCTGGCTCTTCTGGACGGGATATCGTACTAAGTGCCGCAGTCTGGCATTTAAACCAACTGGCTCTACATAGCGTACGTAGAGACGCCATCTACTAATACTCGTTGAGGATCCCTTCAACCTCTAGTCGTGTACAGCCTCCAGATTTCGCCTGATGGGGCAGCTGTTGAGCTCATTATGTCAAATACCCGTAGCCTGTTCCAATAGTCCAGGATTCTATCCATTCTGTAATGCATAATCCACAGGATAATTCAATATTGGGGAACCATACAATACACAAAGGATGGGGTCAAGTTGAAACATAATATACGGGTTGGGAAGCCCAGGCGACATTACAACGTTGTGAGGTTGTTCTAACGCCCTGGTCCGTGGACGTGCAAGCACTCAAAAACCAAGGTAAGCGGCTAGGCTGAGAAAAAATGAAGTCAGCTTAAGTTGCTCTGCTCGCCAATCAAACACCAGGAAGAACCGAGGCCCACGCCAATGCAGTATGTTGTGTACGAGTCTGAGTGTTGGCGGTCTTACGACACCAAGGTACATCGCCCGGATTTTGCTGCTTCAATGGGCCTGATTATCTGTGGGCTGTTTTGCTGATTTTTTGGGCGTACTCATCACTGGCAAAACAAACCCAAAATTTTAAACGGCTCTGGGCTTACGTCAAAGGCAGAAGTCATTCCATTCCCCGTTGTATCACACAGGCGAGCACGAGGTGATTTGCTATTACGTTATGGCCCCCAAAGGGCATAATATGGCTCAAAAAATTTTAAATTCCGTTCCGGCGAATCATGCTAATACATCGAGATATAGGAGCTTAGGGTAGGGTGTGCTTAGTTTCCTGTTTCAGCTATCTCTATATCACCGTTAGGGATCGTCAACCTCGGCCCGTTCCTGGCGTCATTATCCGAGCTGCACTAGGGAGCTACGGCTACTTTTATTGCGAGTTGAGTACACACTTATGTAGTGGGAAATTCCTTTCCGATTTTTATGAATAAGCTCGGGAACGCAGGATTACATAGCCTCATGGAATCACCAAATCAAACACGACCAAGGAAACTCTGCATCAAATCGCCCGACAACGAAATCGCGGAATGAACCGCCAAGCAGAAAGAAAAAGCAACAACAAAGAGAAATCCCTGTGGCCATGGCCCGAATAATCCAATAAGCGTTTCACACCCCCCGCCTCTCTCTCGTGTCACCAGTCAGACCGAATGCTTTTCATCACAGCCAGGATGCGTGTTCTTGGCAGCCTCGGGAGTCAGCAACGGAATTGCGCGGGGTTGACCTCTCTTTCTGAGCTTTTTGACAGCGCAGAAAAAAGCAAATGAGAGGAGGAAAAGTGCCAACGGGCCTGAGGGGCTCCCCCCAAAGATCTGGGCAATACCGTTTTTCAGTAAAGCTTGCGGCGGACTGTCGTTGACAACGTTTTCGTCTTCCCCCGGAGTTATAGGCGGATGGTACCGGGGATTTTCCTCGAGCACGTAGCTTTGGTCTTGCTCGAGAAGCCATCGCTCATAGTCGGTTCTAGGCCGTGATTGCTGCTGGGGCAGTGAGATTTCGGAAAGCGCTCGAGCCATGGTGGGTGTAGATCAGTGGAGGGGTAGGTTCCTCAATACAGCCCAAGGCAATATGAGCTTGGACGCCCGTCCCTGTGATGTAGCCTTGGTACCGGGTACTTCACTTGATCAGTCGGTCATGAGAAGGATAAAAACAAGGTAGAATGTCCTGTCATCAAATGGGCTGAAACAGTCAGGATGCCAATTCCGGACTCCGGCGAGTGGCCGGATGCTTTACCGTTTGATTGGCAGGCTTGTGTCAACGCATAGGTACCTGAACCCCCATGAGGCTGAGCCTCGAAACGATGTCATGGAGGACTCGGCTAGCCTTAGACGCGCCGCCAAGGACGACAAATCCCAAATGAGCGGCGCTTTATCGACCAGGCGCACTCACCTCGCTAGGCACCATATTTATTGAGACGTAGAGCGAATTTTATTGGCTAACAGGTGGGAGGATGTTGTCTTAGGCTCCCTGCAGCGTAGATCATTAAACATCATGTTCCGGAACCAGTTCGTAGCGGGCTCCAATAGGAAGATACTGAAAGTATTTGGTCATTACTACAGGACAGACCTCAATAAATATGGCATTGCTTTCGTACTTTATTTCTATTACTGAGGCTATATTGAGAAATGTTTTGCTCCCATGTCATGAATGTACCGGGAGTTTCCGGGGGCTGAGCTAGGAATAACAACCAATTAACACAATTAAACGACATTCTTGCTAACAGTCCAACGAGAAGTGGGTGACTTCCCTGTATAACTGCCCCTGCCATCCCGTATTCTGGTCGATCCGTGGTTTCATTGGTAATGACGCACTCGGGCCATGAAACCCTCCGAGCGCTCCGTTGAGCCGAATCCGGTCCCCTGGTCAGTGTAGTCGCCCAGGATGCGTTCCGATTCGCACATGGCCGGCACAACAAGCCAGCACACCGGAAAAAATGCATTGGATGGTAAGAGAATATTTCCTATATTCAATACCAGTGCGGTTAGAGGGTGGGAGGCTAGTGCCTACTTTGACTTTGTGGCTCCATCAGAAGCCTCTTAGTTATAGCCTATTCCACATACAAACCAGCTTCGTTCAAATATGTATATCGAAAGCAAAAGGGAAAAAAGGAGGAAAAAAGGGTAAGGAGAAGCAACTATATGTTCGAATATGTACATGAAGGCAAAAAAAAAAAAAAATAGCGCTAAGTCAAGCAAGGAGCGCTATACGATACTCGAATCCTCCGCCCCAAACACCGGCTGCTCAGCACTTTCATAATCCAACCTATCCCTCCAGAACATGGCAAACGCCACATTCAGAGCTGGGAGCGAGCCGTAAACCGTGCCTGCGAGCATAATCCCAAACGGCTCCAGAGAGTGGGCGAAGTAGGGTTCGTAGAGGCGATAGAGGAGGATGTAGGAGCGGGTGCGAGTGAGAAAGCGAGGCGCATGGGCAAATTGGCGCATGGCGAACCCAGTTTCTAGGACGCCGCCCCAGAGCTGTCGGATGGCTTGTCGGTAGCGGGCGCAGTGGATGCGTTGGAATTGACGCCAGCCTCGACCGCTGCTGGAGATGTTGCATCAACTGGCGGGGATGGGGATGACGCGATTGATCAGGTGGCTGTCTGTTTGGAAATAGCACTTGAGCATCATATGGAAATCTTCTCCGATGGCGGTGTAGTCGGCATCCCAGCCGCCTACTTTGTGGACCAGGGCTAATGGTAACGAGTAGGAGCCCGGGTGTAACGTTGACATACACGCCGGGATCCAGACGATGTCCATACAGCTAACGAGAAACGGGGTTTGGTTGGAATTGCGGTCGGAGATGATCAGGCATGTGTAGATCGTGCACAGGGAGTTGCGTGTCCGCTGGGTTCAGGATGTTAGTTCGGTCTCCAACCCGGAAAAGGGTTCTGACAAGAACTGACCATCACTTACTGTGACGATGACATTGCTAGGAGCGGAGACCTGCGAGCTACTGGCTGCATCATGGACAGCAAGGATCCGACGGCTCGCGAAATCCACATTGGCACCCTTTCCCCCTCCCCCCTCCCCCGGCAGTCCTGTCGGGTGGAATGTGGCCTGGATGTCGCGGAGTGCGTCACGGAACCCGGATATTAAACCGTCCGACTTGTCGGAGGCTTCGAGCTCCTTCACCTCCATGGCAAGATACACCTGGTTCAAGTTAATTGAGGATGTTGGGAAGAGCTTGAATGTGCTAGAAGGCTGACCTCATACTGCAAACGGGCTCGAGGGTGGCTGGCTAGGACACTCAATGTGGTTCGTAAGGTTTAAATGTCCTCCGCATAGTGGGGAACGACGATGATATGGACCACGTCTTTGCCTTTATTGTTCTGTGTGGGCGCGCCTGGTGGGCAGTGTTTCGGTCTCCTAGAATCCTTCTTACTCCTAGGATGGAGCGGATAAACGCCATGGAAAGGCGGATGGGGAACCACACAAAGACAAGATGAACTAGCAGGATGTACACAACCAGGATCACCAATGGGATGCTGGGATCCGCATTCTCGTTCGAAGAGGAGACATCGAAATAGGAGACCAGGCCTAATAGAACCAGCAGGGCAAGTGTTCATAGAGCCGGCAGGCAACGCGAAACCCAGCGCCAGCCCATTTTGCTGCTGATCTGAATACACACGAGCGCCGCCAGCTGATCGAGTATCTGGTGCCGCAGGAGAGTGGGACTGGGCCGTTGAAATAAGAAAGGGTTCCTTCCGTCCGTGGGGGGATTCCCCTGGGAAAGGACTGGTTTGCCAAAAGCAATAATAAAGTCTCCATGGCGTGCATTATAGGAAGAGAGTTCCACGCCTTATTTGATCAATGTCAGTGAATGGACTCATGCTTGCCATGATATTGATCGAATCGCAAAATATATTATCTACCAGAATGCATGACCGCCGTTAGCTACGTAAGATTACATATCAATATCCTAGATCTCAACCAAATAATATGTTGATCATTGACTCATTACTCTAACTGAGTGTGCCTTGCCAGAAAGTTATACCCATCGACCACCGCTTGGCTTTCGTGTGGACGCATATGAAACTCCGGAAGGGTATCGAATAGATGCTCAGAACCGCTCAAAACCCTCAGCTCGACATCGATCCCCCTGCCCGCCATAGCGGCGTAGGTCCCTGTCACCTGGCTCAATGGAATCAAGTCATCCAGTTTTCCGTGGATCATGAAGGTTAGTGTTTGATAGCTCCCTGCTGACACTTGCGCAGTCGGGCAGATTTGTTCGACCTCGGTTGCTGTGGGCCGTGGTAGGTGCGACTTGGTTTTGCCCACCTCAATCAGCTCCCTATGCCTCCATCCATGGAGCAGGACAGGTAGTGTCTGCCCCCGCCAGTTCATGTAAAGCGTAATACGGCTTCGCGGGTCGCTCGGAGACATCCAGCCTCCCAGAGCCCGTTTGGCAGGTGGAGGGTTATAGCCGGTGATGGGACTTTCTTCGATGGAGTCCCAAATACCATCATCCGCTTGGCCAGGTAGGGACGGGCCGACCTCGGATTTGTAGGGGAAGTTGGGCTGGGACCAGAATGGGTCCCTATAGTCAGTCGGACTGTAAAATGTGAGTATTGCTTCTGGTGGACGAATTCCCCACTCAACCGCTGTACAGGGTAGGGACATTGCGAGATCACCGCCGGTTGACCAGCCAATAGCAACTACATGGTCTCCATCGGGTGAAATATCAGGCCGCTGCAGCGGTAGAGTTGGAACCGTTTGGCGGGCCCAGACCAGGGTGTCGCGAACGTCCCGCATCGGACTGTCTGCGAGCGACACCTCGGGACAGCACAATGTGGCCTCCTCCATGTATCATGAGAGCTGCGTCTTATTAGGAGCCATCTGGAAAGAGAGGTGCGCCGGTAAGGCTGGTGACATACCAACCTCCGAAGGAATACTCTTTACTCCGAATTCAGATTCATTCGTCCAGTATGGCTACACTCGAAAGACTTGCTTCCGTGATCGCCTCCCAGGACCGCACAGTTGGTGACCATTTTCGCCAGAAAGGGCCCCCGGAGCCCAGTCTTGCTGAGTCGGGCTCCCTGGACTATGCAGATCCGGACCCCGAATTACGAGAGGCACACAATTCCCTGGTCAGTGCAGCACATGATATCGTGCGGCTGGTACAGGGCCAGTAGGACCAGGTTCTCCAGCTGGCATGATCGGTGAGAGGCCCCAAAACTATATCTATTCACAATCCACAAACACAAGGGGGAAAGACTGGTCGCTGAACCCGCCTCATCTCTAGGCCTCGGACGAGGAGGGTGCATTTGCTCAATCTGCGGCGTCTGCGCTCCTTGTTCAAGACGGCCATCTGCAGGACGCTGCGCTGTTCGCAACGCACGATCTCGCCTCTGTCCTTGTCAAATTGCCCGATGCGTTGGAGTTACAGCGGGATGAGAAGATTTCCAAAACTGCTTTTCGAATCGCCTTCCCGCAGTATCCTCATTTGTTTGACTATTTCGGGCAAAGCGCTGATGCGAGTGATCGCTTCCACCGCTATCTGCTGGGCCGGGTTCATACCTCGCGGTGGGCTGTGAATCACCTCCTCACGGCCTGGGACTGGGGATCAGTGAGAACTAGCACCATCGTCGATGTTTGTTGCTTTCCGTGCCTTTGTATTCACCATATATAAATCCATCCCTAAACTGACTTGGCTGGACACAGGTCGGTGGATCACTAGGCCATACCTGCCAGGCATTGGGCCCAGTTCATCGTCCGGGCCATCAACGCCGGAGCCCTCGCCCAAGGTCGCAGCGAGATCGAACAGGATGCCGATCTCCGCGGCCGGACCGGCTTTGTCCAGCATGACTTCGTTACTCCGCAACCCATTCAGGCTGATATTAATTTACATCTATCGGCATATTCTCCACGACTGGCCCGATGCGGATGCAGTGCGCATTATTTCGAATCTGGTCTCGGGGTTGCGAGACGGCGCTCGCGTGCTAGTGAGCGAGGGGTTGATGCCGGCTGGTCCTGCACAACGGACAGATACCCTAGATGAAAAGCAGATCCGGTGAGTGGATTGTATTCTCTTGTTATCCGAGGATGGATTCATGTGGTACGGATCGGATGCTAACACTTGCCTTCCAGTCTACAAGATCTGTTTATGCATACCATGCTCACGGCCCACGGGCGCACAGTGGACGACTTCATTCGTCTCTTCCGGGAGGCTAGCAGCCATTTCCACTTTATTGGAGTTGGTTCTGGGCAGACTGGGGCCTTCCAGTCATTGGTTGAGTTTGAACATTATCCGTCAATGGGTGGGACAGTATAGGCAGCATGCTCTAGAACAATCCTCTGCTGTTAGTAGCAGATTGGTCAGTGGCATTGGTGATTAAATTCATATCCAACACCCTCTTCGTATTTTCTTTATAGCTCGTTTCCTTTCTTCCTGCCTATTTATTCCCAGACTATTCACATTGACGCGTAACCTCCACCTATATATGTTTCGGATCCCCGACCATTTTGGGGTCGTATAAATTGGATGTTGCCCCATAAAGTAACCAAGATACGAGCTGCCTATGGAAGTTCACCCTACCCGATGTAAGGCAAGTACCCAGCATAGCAGGCCAAGAAAAGGGAAACAAGCAAAGGCTAACCACCTTAGGGGCTGACGATAATGGCACATACTATCACGAACGGAATATATTTAGGGCCCTGACTACCATGGGGTATCCTCCTGACTCGCTAGACGGTGGGTCAACGAGTGGCCCTTGATCCACATCCGGATGTCCTGTAAGGCAGCTCTGGTTTGCCGGTTGCTTTTGTACGTTTCCCCACCGAGGCCGTATATCACGCCATCGACATTGGCCATGCTGAAGAGTTGGTCAACAATATCCCCGTCGTTCGGGCCAACGGTCCACCCAAATACTTTTCCCAGTTGCCCATCATCACGCAGGGCCGCTTCCCGGCAGAGCTCGGTACAGATAGCACTCCCGCGCTCTGAACAATCTCCAAAATCCAGGTCAATACTCCCTGGTCCTTTTCTGACCAAATCACATACCAGCGGTAGCTTGGCACAGAGCTTCAGATCGAACAGACCGTAATCCACGACTCGCTGGTGTGTCTCTACGTGCTTCTGGCGATAGAATGTCATGGCAGCCTCGGCTGTTGACGTAATGCTTATGGCTTCGGAGTCGGTTATCATATCCTGTATAGCGTCAAGGGCGAGACTATTGTTCGGGTAAGAAAATCCGTATAGAACTCGCACGCCGGCGGGTTCGAGGTACCGACGGGCGAGCCACTGAAGAGTACTAATCGACGAAGGGCCGTCCCCCACCGCGTCCTTGCTTTTGATGTCAAGCCAGACGAATTTAATGGCATAGCGACCCGATTGACGAGCTTTTGCGATTGCCTCAAATAACTCTTCTGCGGGACCACGCGCTCTAAAAATATCAGATACTCCATCACAGTCATGGTCCGCCTTCCAAATGCCTGAGAGGGAACACATGTCGATTTCCAGTGCATTAGCGCCATCCTCTAACGCGTCCCGTATTGCCTCAAGTGTCAAGACTCTGTGTGCGATTGCGTATATAGGCCGTTGGCTAGTCGCATGGGAAACGTGTGGGAGGAAGGAGAAAATCCAAAAGAATTGTAAAAGTCTGATAATTTCCATGCTAGTAGCTGTTAGCGGCTGGGAAAAGAACTTGGCAGGATCATGATCCCACCATATACCTCAAAAGAGTCCGGTATAATGCAACCAGGATATTAGGCTTGACGACGAGCTAGCTGCAGCGATGTTTATGCAGGCCAACTTGATTCAAATCCAAAACTTCCTCTTTCTCTACAAAATGAGAGGATGCTAACGGTTATATTCAGGCAAAGCTAAGCAGGCTAGCAGCACCCTTCTCTCACTCATCTCCTATTCTATTGTGCTACCCTCAAAAAAGCCGTCAAAACTGCTGCTTACCCTGCCCATCGACAACAGATCTCCTCGCTGGGTCCAGGCAAAAATACCTTCTCCTGTAGATGGTACCAAAGTAAACATGACATCTCATAGCAGGATAAGCTCTGTGCCTATTACTTGCTAGTGGGGACCACCGTATCGAACAGAATCCCATCCAGCAACAGTAGCAGCAACATCGCCGCAGGCTTTCTTCATTGCCCAACCGAGTCAACTGTTGAACTTTTCACTTCGGCTTTCTGTGTTCCAACCTGTTACACGGGTTTAGTATTTGGAATTGCATGGACCCATCCAGCAGTCTCGAATGATATCTTTTGGTGGTAATTATTATCACGGTTCTCCCATGGGTGGTTATACAAAGCAATAATCTCCCTAGTGGTATCGCAGTTCTAGTTCTAGTGGTTGCCCCTATGTATTTTTTTTTTTCATTTGCTCCTCTCACATCAGCAAGAGTAGGCAAATGCGAGAAACGCTCATCATTAACTTCTGTGTATTAATCATATGGCTGAATATAGATTTCAAGGTTAGCTCCCGCAAACCTATGGCCCAAGAGGCATGAATTATCACGAGATGTATCAACACTTGCTGCAACCAGAATAAGCACCACAATGGTAAATTGTATCGCTCACCGTTTTCAGGAAATGCAAATCCTGGGCAACTAGTCCATCCCACCGGAAGGGTAAGACGGCGTAGGTCGTACAGGATTCTGAATCTCACATCATCCTTTCTTTCATGATACAGGATCTGGTATGAATCGGAAAATCGATCGAAAACGCATATCCTATTAAGGTTTTATTTTCGAAATCACCTGTCATATTGAGTGTAACATTAAATCGAGAAGGTTCGATAGTACTTTTCCGCTCCTACATACTCTTTACCAACCCGTTAATCACATAACATGGTCAATTCTACTGCTCAGGGCCTAGGGTACTTTCTTTCATGGCCTCCCAAAGATTGACATTTGTTGTTGCCAGGCGAACCAGGATATACATTGCGGGACGGCATATAAATCCACGCTCCACCCAGTGAAACCTGACTCTTCTTCTTACATCCATGACCACTCCTCTGTAAATTACACAAACCCACTGCAAGATATACATACATACTACCCGGTCCAGTTCGTCCATCCAAGATGCACCTCAGTCTCTCTATTTTTCTTTTCCATCTCTTTAATTTCTTCATTCTCTGCACTGCCTCCCCAACTGATTCTGCTTTCTGTGAAAAGTTTGCAACCAACTTCCAAAACCAAGTTCAAAAGCTCTCACCAGTGTTGGAGAGCACCATCCCACTCCTCAAAGATCATGCAATGCAATCCGGCGGCACCGACCTACGAGCCTTTGACATGGATGACTACTCTAGCAAAGTAAAGGCCGCAGTCGACGCTATATCCCTGGCTACTGGCGAACAAAAGGACGAATTCCATACCGAGCTGGTCCAGCGATGCCGGGGAAAGGCGGCCCGTGGGAAAGGAGGGCTTGTTGACAAGCTTCTTGGCACGATTAATGGGGTCCTCAACTCCATTCCCATCGTTGGCTCAGTAGTAGGTGCCGTTGTGAACCTCGTTCTCGGCTTGCTTGCCCCCATACTAAACTTGATACCCATTGTAAGTCACCAACTTTCCCTTCTTCTCTCTCGGTTGATTATAGCGAAGCTAATCCGGTACAGTGATGGGTTTCAAGCGGACGGATGCCAAGTTCGCGGCGTGTGCCACTCTTTCCCCTTCCTCGGGACTCGCATGCCTCGATCTTTTTAATTTCCCGGGTCATCGGTCTCCCTAAACTAGCGGAGGAGAGTGTGAGGAAGGTATAACGAGATGACTGGGTCATAGACAATATTTTCTCACTCTGCTATTTATCTCGTTCTCCTCCTTGTCAATCATTTAATAATGTCGTCTTATCACGTTTATTTCGTTCATTACATCATTAGTCACATTCATGAGAGACCTCAATATAACTTTCATTAAAACGCACTAAACAACAGCTACGTACATGTCTCCGAGTTGATAGTAAATAGACTATCCTTACTACCCAGGTCTAGAGCAATTGTGAGGCATTCAGGAGCAGCCCAAAATGGGGAACCCTCTCTCTGTATCACCACGGTATAAATTTGCCTCGGCTAAGGGCGCAGGACCGACAGAGGATGGCGGAAGGGATCACCCAGAGAAGGGGAATAATTCCGTCCCCACGATCATCTAATTAAGCGTGGGCCGACGGCAACATCCGGCTTTTTGAAATACGAAGCACGCGAGGCCAGAAGTCCTGTAAGCCGATGCCATGCCACGTCCAGAGATCGTGCGATAATACCCCAGGGCAGCCGACGATATGCGTCTCCATCGCCCGGACCTGTACTTGCGGGGATGGGCAGCTTCCCAGGGGCGGCTGAGCTAGCGTATGCAGTCAGCCATTTCTCATCACACTGGAGGGGGGGGGCACGGTCAGAGGAAACTAAACCTTATGTCTCTCACAGTGGCCCTTGCGCCTTGGGGGGCACTCTCGCTGCAGATCGACGAACTATTGAAAATACAGCCGTATTGCAATTACCGAATCGAACATTCCGCGGGGAAGTGTGTGTCAACGATAGATTTCAGTTCAAAGATATCATACAAGTAGCGGTAATTAAAGTAGCGAATAGCGGAAGTGCGCCAGGATTGAACCTGTTTTTGAGTCTGCCTCTCACAGGACCCCAAGTCGGAAGCACCCCACGTGTTTGCTCCTGCGCTGAAAAAGGGAATTGAATACCGTCAAGCGGATCGCCAATCAGATAATTCGTACCACCCAACTACTGAGCAGTACTAAGTAGTAGTACTATAATAGTACTCCGTATAAAATGTAATACAATGATTTCCATGTGCATCTTTGCTTCCAGGCTGGTTTGGGGATGGACATCCGCCGATCCCTCTCCAATCAACATCGGAATGTGGTATGCAATTGGTGGAAACATCAGGTGCACGAACTTTGTCCAGGAATCAGCCGCCCTAACTCCCCATAAATGAGTGTTTGGGACACCCGACAAACTTCGTCACCACTAGTCCCAGTGACTGCACACCAACTGGAGACTGAGAGGGGTGAGTCTGTGCCAAGAGAGCAGCAAGGGCTATTGCTTTGGCCGTCCCAGACCCGTGCTCCCAGGGCCCCCAGGGGAGAAGGTTCCACCCCATAGAACAGCCAGCCCTATCGGCCCAGAGTACTGCAACACATATTTTACGATTCCTGGAGGGATTTCATCCGGAAAGGCTTTCATATAGTCGACAGAGCACAGCTTTGCCCTGGCCCAGAACTCCCCTTCCACCCTTCCATCCTATTACTTTCGTCACAATGTCTGTCGTTTCTCCCGAGCTTTTCTATGGCCTGCCGTTTGGCTGCCACGCGTTTATCGATGGCGTGGTCACCAGCTACGGATACCTGCCTTCCCTCGCAGCTGGCGTAGTTTTCACAGTCCTGTTTTCCTCGTCTACGGCTATACACGCCTTCCAATCCATTAAATCGAGAATATGGTGGACATTGATAATCCCCGTGGGTTGTTTAGGTCGGTTTACACCCCATCTCTTCCCGGTTACAGCTGCCTAACGGAGAAATTCATCCAGCGGAGGTCATCGGATGGGCTGCGAGAATCTGGGGCGCAGAATGCGTCTACAATCGATACGCCTTTCGCATTCAACTCTGCCTTCTCATTTTCGGTGGGCGCCCCCTTCTGAAGACCCAAATAGAAAAGCAAAAAATCTCACCCGCCACCCCTCAGCTCCTACGTTCTTTTCCGCAGCTATCTACCTCTCCCTGGGGCATTTCATGCATACCACCGGTCGCAACTTCCGTTTCATCAATCCAAAGTCTTACTTCTGGATCTTCTTCACCTGCGATATCATTTCGATCGTCATTCAGGCCGCGGGTGGCGCCATTACTGCCGAAGACTCAAATAAACTCAGCGTTTCCGACTCCAGCGCGGGAAACGTCCACGGTGCACTCGACCGAGGTACGCATATTATGCTCGCTGGTATCATCTTCCAGATGTTCTCGATGACAATCTTCGTGCTGTGTCTCCTGAACGTCACATGCCTCGTCCTCCGTGGGCGACCTACCCAACCTGAGCGCGTCCTGCGTCAATGGTTTATTGCTTTGTGGGCGCCCACTACCTTTATCTACATCAGGTGCATTTATCGTACGGTTGAGTTGGCACAGGGTGGCCAAGGCTACCTGTTCATGCATGAACAGTTTTTTATTGGCTTTGATGGGGCGATGATGGTGGCTACTGTTCTTGCCGTTAATATTCTCCACCCAGGCAGGTTGGCCAGCAGCGGTGAAGCGGACGCCATACTTCTAGAAGAGCAAAAGGACTAGACAGATCACGGTGCGGCGATAAGTATGGAGCGAGAGCCGGGGAAGTTCGGGACTCGTGCAGGGAGATTGAGTATGTTGGAGTATTGAGATAAACAAATATGCACTTTGGTTTTTGTAGTCTAACAGTATAATCCAGACCTTTGACAAGTTGAGTGGCTGTACATGTAAATCCACGACACCCTAATTTCTTACTTTAATTGTTTATGATTTCAATCTGCTCGCCGGCACACGCGTAATAATGTATGAACATCTATTTACAGATTAGAATTGCAATTATTAAACCGTAGTATGGGTAAACGAGTCCAGGTTTGAGATAAGCTATGCAGATATTGAACAGATCCAGTTTACAAATTGATCATCATATATATGTCTTCCAGTAATCAATCCAGCCCTTTCATCATGGTCCTCAGGAGCAATGCTAACCATAGGTGCCTCTAAGTCAAATAGCATACCGATTCAAGAGACAATAATCATTCGTTTACTCATATCTCGCCACCACCGCATCTGCACTGTGAATAGAGCCGGACCGATAAACACCATACGCAAAGCGAAATAGTGCAGCCGTCCAAAAACTGAACAGAAACTTGAATATGATAAAAAGACTCAAAACAATAACTTTTGCCTGGCTCCACAGGCATGTGAATGTGTCCCCTTCGCCGTCAGACGCAGGAAGCGGCCCCCGGATTGTAATGTCAAGCAGCGCATTCCTCGTACTGAACGCAGAGCAGTCGACTTTGGTGGCCATTGGAAATTTTTGCATGCTCCAAATGACATACGGACTTATGACGTGGCGGAAGATCACCCACGACAGGAGAAAAATGCCAAACATGACCTTGCTGGCCCTCTCACGCTCTTGGAACTTCAGGATCTTGGTAATCTAGTAACGAAGGTTAGCTTTCATGCCCTATGTCCCTGATGTACACGGGTATAGGACCTACCTTGAGCAAAACCTCCGATATATCAGCAACCAGGAGCCATATGTGCGTAGCGCCGTATACCCGGCACGCGCAGGACACCAGTATAGCCATACAGACTCCAACATGGTGGATGAAGTAAGGTATAACTTTAGCGGGCTTTTTTGTGTTTGATGCCAAAGTCTGGGTGATTAACACCACTGTCTCGTCGATATAAAACCCTAGTTGGAAAACGAAAAAGTGTCGCATTGAGACGGGGACAGGTGTATTTGGCCAATGTGCCCAGAGCTGCTCGAATTCGAAACGGTAGGGCGCATGGTACCAGAGATACTATTAAACGTGGGTCAGCGATGAGACGATAGCCTCTCACTCATTTTGTCTAACGAACCATTCCATGCAGTGTCATAATAGTGTACGCTATAAGTGACCAATTCAGGCCAATGATGTGAGACCTCTCTCGCTTGGTATGGGGCATTCGGTCGATATACGGCTCAAGAACGTAGATTAGAAAGAGCTCTCTGAACATGGTAAAAGCAGATCCGCAGAAAACAAATATATCTAGAGTGCCCCAGAGGCCTAACTTCAAGTCCTCTGGGCGGTTCAACTGCCGCAATATAGATAGACATGACCCCGGGTGGGCGAGTACCCAGCAAAGGAAAACCACGGAGGCAGTTGCTATGATAAGCAGGATTAGCTCATCGATAATCAGCCCATATTATGTGAGGAAAGCGGTATTACCAAGCTGCGGCCGTTTGAAGGTATAGTACCGCCGAGGGACGTGAGGGATCTGTGCTCCGCGCTTCTCCATGGTTCAATACTATGGTGAAGAATACAAAATGGAAGTATTTGTTGAATAGAGCATTTGTTGCGAGTAACATTCGTCTCGCCCGACAAAGTAGTAATATATATCCCGAGTTCATACCTTCGCAGTCGCTCCAATTCTCATCTGCCTTTGCTCTTGACAAGCTAGTGAATTAGCACCTAAACTAGGAATACTACGACAGCCGAGCATCCTTGTAAGACCATGGCTTACTCGACGTACTGTCAATAGTCCATCCAGTACAACAACCGACGTGTACTTACCCCAAATGACGAACTGATACTCCAGCCAAATTTACGTTGGTAGATAAATTCTAGCCCATGCATCAATCAAGGCACTGCCAACGAGTATTATTATCACCCGCATGGGTCTCTATCGCACGCCAGATAATCAGTTGGTTTTTGAACATCAAAAAAGCAATTACCCCATTATTGAAATGCTGTCGGACAGATTGAAAATTACGACAGGTGCGGTATGTCCATGACTGTTGTATCAGGTGATCGACGTGCAGAGGTGAACCTTCATACCGCTCATCACTTTCCGAATCCGGATGTGATGAAGATATCACCCCGCTAGTTCCATTGATGTTCGAGTCAGCAATTAAAAACCAACGAAAGAAAAACGGTATTGATAAAAACGCCAACTCTTGATACAGCCAGCGTTGATCATCAAACTAAGAGCCCGAACTTTTCGTATTGCTAAGATTTAGGGGAGAATATTACCCTTTATTCATTCCTTAACAGCTTCTCGGTGCCTACGCGTAGTTCAGCTCCACAATGCACTGTGGTGACACTTCCGCGCTTAGTGTGGATGGACCTCCTTTGAGGGAAAGTAGTCTCGAGACGAGCATATTCTCTACAAGTCAGAGCTGGGTGAAAGGTACCAAACCTGATAGCCGGTATAAGAAAGTGGCTGCTGAAAATATCGCCGCCTTGATTTGGGGATCTAGACTACACTCTCCTCTCTTTTTCCAGCCATGAAAATCTCCAGAGGAGCTTTGATTGCCCTGCTCTCCAATCTCCTGATTCCCATATCGCTCTATATATTTTCCACCAATTTATTGCAGCACCAGCCACTGCTAGCAGACTCCGTAGATGGCAAAAAGCAGCATGTGGATTTCAGAAACGTGACTGGGCCGGCGCCTTTTACCAAAGTCATATTCCTGGTTGTTGACGCCTTGCGGAGGTTCGTCATGCAGATGTTCTTTGGTTCCGAATCCTCCTCCTCCTTACTAACGATATCAGTGACTATGTATACGCTTCTAGGTCTGAGTTTGCATTTACCCAAAGGTAATCGTCGAGTCCATCCTACTACAGCCGTGCGTGCTAATGAGTACCTTTGCCCAGCCTTATCTGCTCTGGCGCCGCAATGCCCTTCACTGTCCGCACAAATGCACCCAGCTTGACAAGGTCTTGTATCAAATCCCTAGGCCTAGGCTCAATCCCTCCGCTCGAAGACTCGGTCAATAACTTACGAGTCTCGTCTGAGGTTTCCGAGGCGGACACCTGGCTTGCACGTATGAAAATGGAAAACCGGGGGAAAATTGTTCTGGTTGGCGATAATACATGGGCCCGTCTATTCCCACTTGTATTTGATCGAACGAATCTGACATCCTCGTTTTTTGACCCAGTGAGTAGTATGAGTACGGGCCTTTGGGACGTAAATGATAACTTGACTGACATGTTTCTCCTCGCAGAGCCACGAGCTCGTTGATTCAGTTGTGATATCAGGCACGCAATACGAGGCATACCGCGATGACTGGAGTGCTCTGGTCATTCATTATTCGGGTCTTGACATGGCCAGCCATCTATGGGGAGCTGAGGGCCCGAATTTCCGAGCGAAGCAGCGTACAGCAGATGACCTTATCCGAGACATATACGCCGCAATCCAGCAGAAAGAAGACCCGCAGTCTACCCTTTTGGTTGTTACCGGCGACCACGGGACAAGCGATTCAGGCGACCATGGGGGGTCCAATGAAGATGAAACCTCACCAGTGTTAGTCTTCATCTCATCCCAACTGCAGACCATCAACGAAGGATACGAATCCCCAACAGAGCCTAAAACAGGGTCGCTTGGCTACTACACTACGGTCCAACAAATTGATGTAGCGCCAACCCTGGCCGGCCTTTTAGGTCTCCCCATCCCGGTAGATAGCCAAGGGGTATTCATTGCGGACTTTTTGCGTTTTTGGAAGACTTCCGAAAAGCAGATTTGGCTTCTTCTGCAAAATGTCATGCAGTTGATTACGAAACATGCCTATACCCTCTCTATACCGATCCATGACGGTAACCCTAACGGACTACAAAATACCAAGTTAGCTGAGTTGGATGCCCTGCGGCAACAGATGCAGGTGTGGCTAGCACATGGCCTTCCGCGGGGAACGGAATTTTCAACGCTAAATATTCATGAGTACACTTGGGAACTTATCCAAACTGCAAAGGCTAACTACCTGCCGCTGGGCTGGCTCCTGGCCGGCATCACCACCTGTGGGGGGGCAGTGGTACTTGCTCTGTTAGCTCAATTCGAACGTCCATATTTAAAAACACCGGATGATATTTTCTTCGGCTTCCTCAACATAATACACGCTTTATTTATGTTTTTGCGGCAGGGCGTGGAAGGAGAACATTATTTTTGGTACCTTGCTTCCCCACTGTGGTTCGCATATCTACTTCTTACCACTATGCGGGGATTCGGAATCAAAAAGGCTCACCTCAAGGCCGCCCCTCTTATCCTGCAGCTACTCACACAACATTGGAGCAAAAGTGGACAAGATACTTTCATTCAACGAAACATCATCGAAAAGCCTTTTATCCTCTGGGCACTCGTGGCTCTGACTTATACAGTATCCAGCATCGAACTTTCCACATCCTTAGTTCGCCGTCAGGCACACACAGCATCGGAAGTCATCTATATCAAGGCTTTCGCAATGGCTGTTCCCTTGGCAACATTCCTCTATAAATTGGGGTCAAAAGTCCAAGGCCATCCGGAGCAATTCGCCAGCCTGCCAACGTGGATAACATCGGTTTTACTCTGGTTCAGTGCCCCTATAGTTGTCCAGCTTGCATACTGGGCTATCTTGTTTGGGCTCTTATATCTGGTATTCCCCACTGCGTTGGGCCGTACCCGCAAAACCATATCCGGAGTTTGCGCCAGCCCGCTTCCCAGCATACTTGAGTTGCTGGGAATCTATCTCATGACGCAGTCCGATCCCAGGAATATCCCCATGTTCCTGAATCTTAGGCTCCAGTTGAACCTTTTACGTGAGTACCGGGAATCTCCCCGAGAAGCTTTGTAATCACTCCTAACAACCGGTGCTACTAATAGTATCATCAACATCTTCGTGCCCGCCTCTTTCCCCACTCCAGGTCGCAATTACCGCTATCCTCGTGAGCAACACTGCGTACTTTGCTTTTGGAGGCAGCAACTCACTTGCCTCCCTTAGAGTGGCCAATAGCTTCAATGGCCTGTACGGGTATAACGAATCGGTTGCTTTTCTACATGGCACTTGTAGTAACATGGCCGCAGCCATCTGGTGGGTATGCCACTGCGTCCGACTGCTAACCCCAAGCTCGCTGAAGTTCAAGGACATGGGAGGGTTTCTATCGATGCCTTCTTCAAAACCGTCGTTTTTCACCTTCATCACAGCCTACACTACATTCACCTCGATCAGTCTTTTATCGGTCCTGATAGCGTGTACCTGGCATAACAACGAGGCAGTACTACGGGAAACTATGGTACCAAAACTAGTGTTTGCCTTTCTGTGGGGGATTCCTTTCCATTTGATTATTGTTGGTTGCTTTTGTGGCGGGCTGTGGTGGATTGACACCAGGAAGTAAGTGACATCAGGAAAGTGGAGAGGGAAATTAGCTACAGTTTCCGCGGATTTCCAGGGGAGGTATAGGCTAGGTAGACGGAAATATGGCAGATCAGGCGTACTACATAATCCAAACCGGGAAGTACTCAACCCCTCCTTCACGGTGCCTCAATTGTGAGAATGGAGCACAAACAGTGAAATCCCGACATATCCCGTTTTTGGAACGCTAGGGGGAAAGAAGTATTCTTTCCATATTTTATTTTATTTTTCAAAAGCATTGTTACGGTCCACCTGTAATACCAGAGGTTTTCATTTTTATAAAACGAAGTACTAGTACTACTAGTACTACAAGTACATGGAGTGTCCCTAGAATTCCGAGCTGGTGCCAACTGAATCCGGAGCTACTGGTGCGCGGAAGAGTAGGCTATACTTCCACCCCGCCTCTGAGCAAGGGCTAGCTGAGCCATAAAGAATAGGGAAGCCCTCGTAATTCAGAGCTTCAACAAGCAACAAATCTTGAGAAACCGTCTAAATAACCTCCTCCTTCCTTTTCCTCCATCAACGATGAGTACGCATCAATATGGCAAAATAAGTCACCCCAGCCACCGCTACTCCAGCTGGCACCGCAACCGACCTTTCCCCGACCCGATAATCGACCATCCCCCACTTTTCTACACACTTTCTACATATCTCAGTTGCCTATTAATTTACCTCGCCGGTGTTACTCGGGATATCGTTGATCGAGTGTTTTATCCAGAGCATTCTCGCCATCTGAAACCATGGGGTGGCTATGCACCCTTAGTTACCGGCCCCGAGAGCGTCTACAACCATCGAATGAAGGTTCGACTTGCCGACTGCGTTGAACGCCCGACAACTGGTGTTCCCGGACGATATATCACCTTACTTGACAGAGTGTCGACAGATCATAATGAGACGCTCCATCTCACGGGCACCACTACCGATACGTTGAATTTGAGCTCCTACAACTATTTGGGATTTGCTGAATCGGAGGGACCATGTGCTGATGGTGCGGAGGATGTTATTCGGAGGTATGGGATTTGCACAGCCAGCACCCGCGCTGAGGTCGGAACGCAGGACTTGCATGATGATGTGGAGCGATTGGTGGCGGGGTTTGTCGGAAAGGAGGCATCAGTCATCTTCTCGACGGGGTTCAGCACCAATGCCTATATATTTCCCCCCTTGGTGAGTAAGGAATGCCTAATTATTTCAGATGAACTCAACCACGCGTCAATTCGCTTTGGGGCGCGCCTCTCGGGAGCATTCATCGTGTCATTCCAGCATAACAATATGGAGGATTTGGAAGCGAAGATTCGAGGGGCGATATCCCAGGGCCAGCCCGGTCAGCATTGGCATCGCCCCTGGCGCAAGATCTTAGTCGTGGTTGAGGGCTTATATTCAATGGAAGGGACCATGTGCAATCTTCCAGGAATTATCAGGTTAAAGCACCGCTACAAATTCTATCTCTTTGTTGATGAAGCTCATTCGATCGGCGCAATTGGTCCAAAAGGACGTGGGGTATGTGACTACTTCGGCATCGACCCTGCGGAGGTCGACATATTAATGGGAACCTTTACCAAGTCCTTTGGGGCAGTTGGGGGTTATATCGCCGCCGATGAGAGCACGGTGAACAAGCTACGTGCTGTCAATGCCTGCACAATCTACGGAGAGGCAATTGCTCCGGCGGTACTATCCCAGATCGCAACTTCTCTCAGAATTATTCAAGGTGAAGCACTTCCTGGCCAAGGGGGGGAGCGGCTGCAGCGGCTGGCCTACAACTCTCGATACCTGCGCTTAGGTTTAAAGCGGCTCGGTTTTATCATATACGGTCACGACGATTCCCCCATCATCCCTCTTCTGCTTTACAACCCCGGGAAGATGACCGCATTCTCCCGCATTATGCTCGAGTACAAGATCTCGGTGGTCATTGTCCCATACCCTGCCGTACCTCTCAAGCTTTGTCGAGTCCGTTTCTGTGTCTCAGCGGCCCATAATGCCCACGACCTGAATCGCGTGTTGGCTATCTGCGACAGAATCGGGGATGTATTGAATTTGAAACTATCTACCGGGATAGCGGGTGGCCTGATCTCTCCGTCGGGGAAAAAGGGGGCGAGAACCAAGGTTAAGCCCCCTAGATGGCAATTGAAAGACGTGATCAGGAACGGTCCTCAGGACGTTCAAAAGCCTCTTTATTAGATAGATATCCTTTATCGAGAACTAAGTCCTAATGTCCCAATACTCCTAACGACAGCTATTTGATTCAAACAGATATCTTCCTACGCTAACCTGAGATTGTAACCAATGATCAATTTCCTCGTAAGTGAACGTATGACCTAGGGCGCTGTCTTATCCACGCACAAAAATATTATTCCCACTCAAGTAGACGCTCCGTAAAGATTCAGCTGCCACGGCAACATCCAGACCAGGTTTTTCTCGGTAATATGCGTGAGAAGACGCCCCAGCGCAGAACTGCCCATAGTTATGGGTTACCTCCTACCGGTGTTCTCGACTATCAGAGTAAATCCGGGATATTTGATATTCTCGTTCCAAGTTTGCCCATTGCGTGCCTCGAGTTCTGTACCAGGAGCATACGCAAATAGCCACAAAAAATAGAAAGGCACTCACACCCGACAAACTACTGCACGCGGTCGCCTGTACCAATGGAAATCTTGGATATTTGAAATTTTTCATCGCAACCGAGCTACTCGTCACAATTACCCCGCTCGTCCACCCAAGCTTTGGGGTATTGAACCTTACATGCGGCAGACACTCAAAAAGAGGGAGAACGACAATATCGTACGAAAATAACGCCCTTGGTCTCCAATTGAAAATTCATTACGACTAATGCATGATCTTCAAATTCCCACAATCCTACTCTGGAGTACATCTCAATGGGCAAGGATTCAAAGAACCAAGCGAGAATTCTCTCATTATTGGGTCCACAATCACGTTGCATTTGGCCTTGCTCACATGCTCTGATTGCCGATCAGTCGGGATTGAGTTTGCATAATCAGGATAATGTTCTGACTGTGTGACGTCGGAACAGATAGGAGCAATAGTTCAAGAGATCATTCTCCAAGCCCCATAATTTCCCACGTTATAAGCTGTCTCGCACGTGGATCCCGGAGACAACTTCATGCGCGCCATTTCGTGCAACCCAGGTAAGCAGTTAAACTGAAATGCGTATCCCGTCTACACACTAGATGTCAAAGTCGCAGACTCGGGTCTTCGTCCGAAATTGCTCCCTGGTTGCATTGATGCCCAACTTGTCTTTGGAGGCTGGCTGAATGATCAACTTTCAGCCTTTGCTTTTTTTCGCGGGACATAAGGCTCGTGAGTTTAGCGGCGAATTTAGGCGACACTCGAACGTATTGGGAAAATGCAAAAATCCTTTGTCTTTTTTTTCAAAGTTTGCCCACTAGCGCAGTGATACCTGATCAACTCTCCGCGATAAGGCCAGAGTCAGGAATCAGGATGCTGCAGGATCAACGCCAGGATCGCCAGGGCTCTCCTGCGGTGTGACAACGGGATCTGAACCCTAAGCTTGGGGTGCCTTTTGCAGAATCGGGCTAATAATGTCCGAATGGGTGTAAGCTCCATGTGAGATGCATGAACTATTGAAGCCATGTTGAAGTGTGGGGGCCTGTGCGTATCGACAAACAGCTGGGGAAAAGGACAGGCCAAGTTCAGCTGAACGTGTCCGAAATTCCCCCAAAATTCCCAATTTTGAGGCGACACTCGTGCCATCACCACATCACTGCATCATCATCATCTGTGGCGCCCTGGAACATTGACTGCCCCTCCTCTTCGGTTTGTTTTGTTTCTGCTGCATTATTCTCGACATAAAGACTATTACTAAGCACTCGTTTGTGCTAGGCTGTGTCGAAGCAGCCCCCAACAACGGACGAAATACAAGCGGGCCTATCTATTTTCAGAATATTGTGCACTCACAGTAGAAAAACATCAAGAAATAAGAAAGGAGTGAATATTCGAGTAGCCATGTTGTTGTGTACCTCCAACCGTTCCGAAGTATATACATCCGAGCTGGAACAACCATAGACCCTGTGAACTTCAGCGGAGACGGATACAGGATTACCCCCACAAACTACCCACCAAGCCTTGGATAAATAAAAAGCAAGACGTCTACACTATACCTACAGCATATTCTGGTGTCTATCCACTCAATTTTCTTTCGATATTTGTCTGCAATTAAGTCTTGTTTGTTTGGTTGTGGGCGGCTTCGGCGCCAGAAACCTCACCGCCTACTCGACTGCGAGCGCGGAAAATAGAATGTCCGATAGTTCGCCTGGTTAGGTAGCGGCTCGTCAGCTGGTGCGGCGGGGACTGCCGTCAAAGCAACAAGAACTATTGCTGGGCAGCGCGGACGCGACAGAACCAGGATTATTAACCCCCTGGTTAGTAGGCAATCTTGTTCTTTATTCTGGATTTCCGGGACACACTTTAAGCGCCCATCGCCGCCTTGCTCCCATGTCTACTCGTGAACCAGTTCCCCGTAAGCGCGTTGTCCACCGACGTCGCAAGCGGCTTGCCTGCGACTCATGCCATAAGAAAAAAGTAGCTTGCTGTGATTGACTTTATGCCGGGGACGCTATACTCGTGCTAATTTCATATTTTAGATACAATGCGATAGAGCGACCCCGAAATGTAACTATTGCCATCACCACGGCATACCCTGTATGTTTACTCAAGGCCCAGCTGAGCCCAAAGCCCGGGCCACACAGTGAGTTTTCTTGACCCATGATCTGCAATCTTGAACGGCAGCGTTCTTTGGATGGGACACAGAACCTCTCACAGCCTGTTTGATTATAGTCAACCGAAGAGCCCGCCTCTTTACCCTCAAGGTTGTCCCAAGGCCATAACAATTTATGATTGAACTTCTAGAACTGACGTCGAAGCAGATTCCACGTCGCAGCCGGACGATCCAACATCCAATGACACCTGGGAGGGCACACTGCATTTTCCAGGACTGGCTTTCGGAAATATTTGCGCCTTCAATGGCCTACCATTTTTCTCCTCGAGCGGCAAAGACTGGATTCGGTCGCTGACCGGAGAGGAGGTGAATTTAAAGTCATACAGTCCTCCCCGAAGAATGCCTGCTCTTTCGCCGTTACCTACCCTGGAATATGAACCTTCTCCAGCCGTAGCTATGCCAAGTAGGGGGCTTCTGTATGGACGCATGACCGTCTGGAGCGACTCGATTCTTGGGCAGATCTTTCCTTTTATAGAACCGACCCTATTCAAATCCACAATCCACGCCGCTCACCAGGCGGAATCGTCCACGGCTGGTGATGCCATTGACAGCAGAGCTTGCGTGTTTGCGTTCATGGCGATATCTTCCATTTTACCAAATGTCAACCAGAATGCCAATGTCAATGGTGATGAGTACGCATCGGAAGCATATCGACTCTTGCCAGATCTGCTTCGGGAACTCGTGACGGTGGACGGGCTCCAGGCTTTGCTTATGCTGGTATGTCCCCTCGCCTGCGAAGACTAGAGCACCCTGAATCATTGGCTGACGTCTTCCCGGCATAGTGCTTTTACAGCCAGGCCATAGTGGGGGACCTCGTCACGCTAGACCTCCTTCTCTCGTCCGCGACCCGATTTGTCTTTCACCTGGGCGGCCATATCTGTCCTAGGATGCCCGATGGGCCCGCTCGCGGCCCTTCCACCCTTCAGCTCCATGTCCGGATTCTTTTTTGGCTATGTTACAGCTTCAACCAGGAGTCTAGCTCTCGAACGGGGCTTCCTCCGAACTTGGACGATGCAAATTGTGACCTGACCCTCCCTGATGTATTTAGTCAGGATGGTTCTCCTTCCATAACAGGTGGTTGTTCGCCTATATTTATCCCCTTTATCCGGCTGGCCATGATCCAATCACGGATCTTTCGCGGCCTCTACTCGATCTCTGCTCTCAACAAAACCGACGTGGAGTTGTTCGGTACGATTCGTGAGCTGGATGGCTTGTTGGAGGATTGGAAGCTCTCCATCCCTGAAAGCGCTAGACCGACCTTTACAGATCGACCTACGGATGCAGGTGATATCGCGTCATCGATCTTTCAGTTAATGTATCATTATTGCATGGCGACCATCCATCAAGCTAGTGGTCGGTGTATCTCCTGGACCCAGAACCAAGACACCCGCGGTCTGGGTTCCAGTCTGGCTATCAGTGTGGAAGCTAGCCGATCCTTGCTGCGTAAATTTTGCGATTCACATATTCAATTCAACCGGTTTAATCTCCTGTCCGTTCCCCCCACCCTATCCCATATTCCCCTTTTAAGTAACTAACAACCCGTTCTGTGTTTGTATTTCTCTAGGTTTTGTTTGCCATATTTCACTGCCGCTATGATCCATCTATTTTGTAACGCACTGCTACACCCCATCGACCCGAGCAGCCAGGCCGATTTGGAACTGATGCAAATGGCCCCCGGCCGCATGATGGCACAAGTATGGCCAAATGCGCCTGTCACCCTTCGGATGCAGGTCGAGTTTGTGAGCGACCTGAGTCTGGAGATGCAGCGTCTTGTACGGGCCGCGGTTCGGAAGTCTAGCGGTTGATCAGCGATGCTTGGGTCTTCTATCTGAGAAGTGCAATTGGACTACTTGGGTAAGTCTTATCTTTGACAGGGACTCTTGCCAACTCGTGAGTTCTTGCCAACTCGTGGGTGTTTGATGAATGCCCGGGATAACATTGAACTGCCATATCTATCTACCTCTGTTTTGGATTAAATCAATGGCGGCAATCCAACTAATTTGCTAATCTACGACAGTTCCATATCGCCACGGGTGCTACCTCACTTGGTGTTCTGCTATCGCATTGAATATAGTGGTCGCGACTGCTTGTCTCCTATACTAGTGGACATGGTGGGACCAAAACTATTTTGGTGGACCTTGAAAAACTATCCCATCAGCCGCAAATGTCGCCCTCTGCTCACTGTGGCTCTGGGATATTGACCGAGCGCAATCGATATGTTGCGTTGTTGCTCCTTGTCTTGTCGCGGAACAGGAGGTGGAGAGATCAATCAACACTTCTTTCCAGTATGCCCGGATAGCTGGGCCCATTCACAAGACGCTCTAACCGAATCGGCTCCATGGTGTCACGCCTTCTCGACCGCAAAATGCGAACTGGGTTCTTCTGCCTTGAACAAGCCACCTTTATTCTCTGCGTAGGTCCCCCGTTGAAGCAAGATAGAGTTGGGAAACTGTTAGATTCCAGAAGATGGTAGGTGTCAACCACCGACTAGCCCACTATGCCGCCGTCGTAATCAACATATAGGATATTGAGGTTATGAACGTGTTCCGACTCCTGGTATTGGGTTCCATATAGGTAGGACATGTTCCCAAGGAAAAGGAGTTGGATGAGCAGAGCGCTGGCCGCGAGGGCGAGCAGGAAGCCTGATCTGGATTCCCGCCACGTGCCCTTGGACGACGTCATTGGTACTGCGGCCATAGTCTGCAAAGGAAGGCAAATGATGAAGTTTCAATTAACAAGGGACAAATTGCTGATGGTGTTCTTTCTCATGCTGTGTCGTGCGTTGGGGGGGTGGTATTTCCAGTTTTTGACGAATATACATTCTCTCGATTCCCTGGGTTGCCCTCTTCTTTAATTTCTTACCACATTCTCTTCGCCTCAACGTAGAAAGAGACATGCTAGATATCGACTACCTCCGCGCCGCCGCCGTGTAGAATTGACCATCGGGATCGGGTGTCCTCATCGGCTTGTGTACCCGCTGACTCAGATTCTTCTGAGCGGCCCGAACACTTAACTAGAGGTACTTCGCGCAAGATGCAGTTATCCAATCAGCTCACTGAACCGGTGAGTCAGCGGCGTTAAGAGAGTGGGTGGAGATCCAGAAAGATTTCATTATTTGCCTCGACTTCATTTCCGGGTCACTTCTATTCACGAAACATTTTCTTTCCGGTGGGGGTTCAGCTGACGGGACTGGGCTTTACGGTGCTTGCGTTATTCCATCAAGCACTAGCGTAATTATGTCCAGACTTATCGGAATACATCCGTTCCACGAACTTGAACTTGGCGTCATCTACACGACCTAAAAAAAGACCATGCTATTTTGGCACAAGAACACGGTCTTGGCCTCTGAACCAGTAGTAAATATTGGGGGGCTCCGTGGCTATATAGCAGCAGTCGAAGCCCGTTCGATAACTCGCGCGTACAGGCTTTTTGGCATGACGAACCACCTATCGCCGTCGAGTCCCGCATTTCCCAGAAATTTCAAGTCAAAGTTGCGAACCATAACCGGAACTAACTTGTTTATCTTGAGCAGGGAGATATTTTTCTCGATGGTAAACAATTCAGGAGTTGACGCTGATGTTTTCATATAATGGCAACTATGCAAGCTCACATAGATTGCACACAATGTGGCAGATCGAAAAACGTATATATTAGGATGAGGGCCACAGGATCCTTCTCTCACAAGGAAAGCGCCCTCTACTTACATGCACTATATAGATTCGGCGGGAAAAAGCACCTGCATTTCGTGTTTTCTCAGACCCCGGACGGACGGACGGACGGAAATGTTAATCTTCCGGGCCCAGAGGGAGAAGGATGAATCGAACATAAAGGCTCTTGATGACAGATACATATCGGCACTCGGCCTGAATAGAGCGCGAACAAAGACCAGCTTATATTTGGCTTGAGCGGTACATAATTGGCTCACGGCGCATCGCACAATCCTACCTGGTAAAACCATCGCTCAAGCTATCTAACAACACAAAACCCCTACAACATGCTCATTTTGATCGCTGGTATTACCGGCTTTGTGGGCATTCCATGCGCCAGGTCTGCATTTGGCCGCGGTCACCAGGTTCGAGGCCTAGCTCGGAATATCGATAATCTCCCCAAGGATGTTCGGGACCAGCTTGAAGGGTTTGAGACCATGTCCAGCCCCTACGACATAGCCGCAATGGATCGGGCCACGCGCGGTGTCGACGCCATCATCTGCTCCTTTGCAGCCCTTCCCGAAATCTTCATGGAATCGCAACTGCTGCTCATCAGGGCAGCTGAGCGTGCCGGCGTGAAGGTACGTGCCCCACTAATTCCGTTTGGTAGTAAACAGTCAGTTAACCAAGTTGCATCCCAGATCTTCCACGCCACCTCCTGGAACTACGACTGGACGCTTTCGCCTGGTTCACACGAGATTTACGATGACATGCGGGGCTTCGCTCACCATGTCGCGGTCAGCTCGACCATTAAGCCAATCTATATGTTCACTGGTGCCATTGCCGATTATTACTTCAAGAGGAGCCGTTATGACTGGGACCCCGATACGAAGACCTTCAGTTTCCACGGGCCTTCGACATTTCCGACTCGTTACACCACCGCGGAGGATATTGGCCATTACGTGCTTGAGGCGATAACGGCCCCGGACGCTGCAAATGGTGGCTTTGTCCGGGTTCAGAGCTTCGAGGCCTCCCCCCAAGATATTGTCAAGGCGTATAGTGCTGCGACAGATGGTCGCATTACTCCCAAGCTTAACTGCTTGGGATCATTGAAGGATGCTGAGACTAAGTTGAATGAGGCAAGAGCAGCCTATGGGAAGAGCGGGTGGTACAAATATATCCGGTATTGCTACCAGTATCATATCCCGGCTCGATCTTGGGATTACGAGCCTGTGGATGTTGCGCTTTTCCCGAATGTCAAGCAAACGAGCTTGGAGGAGTTTTTCCGCCGGAACCCTGACGTATAGTTCATTTTGTAATGAGGCTGCTTGCTAGATTAAGAGGAGGTCTTTCTTTCTGTATTTGTAATTTTATTTTATTTTTCAAATGTCAGATCCTTCTCCAAGCTGATCACTTAGTAGGGTGATGTGCAAGAAACGCTTGTACAGATCTAAGCTAACTAGGAGCCTCCAATTGTTTTGGGCGGAATTGATCTAAGAAAGTACGGATGTTTGGACAAATCTGTCAAATGAAGTGGCCCTTGTGTTCCAATAACTGCGACCTCCGGATAAAACTTTACCTCTACAGAGAAGCTTCACGACTCATAGGAGTTTGAAATAGCATTATTAAAGTACTACAGACTATAGAGGCGTAGGTCTTTCAACCAATGACTGACCATAGTGTATAACCGTTAGCAAAATTCACTAACCGAAGTGGTTTTATGGAGCTTACCAATCAAGGAGGACATCGTTGTTGACATGAAATAAGGAACTCACTCATATTTGCAATCTTGAGCCACATGTCGCCTGAGATCTTCCAGTTTTTCTGTGCCTCATACGGGCCACAGAACCTTTCTGCATGCGCAACCGCACGGATGAACTTTGCCGTATGCCCATCGTCGCCATAAAGACTGGAGGCATGGAACATGGCCGGCCAGTCCTTTCGGATGGGGGTGTCGTTGATACTCGACAAGGCCAACGGAGCAGCGCCCTGCTCCACGTACACCATCAAGTCCACCCGGCCCTTCCATTCAAGCAACCGAAGTTTGGCCCGGAGGCTTAACGACGGTAGGGCTAATAGAGAAGAAAGGAAAATAGACGAGTTCACCGCATGAAGACAGACAAAATCAAACTGCGCGGAGCCCTGCGCAGCGGCCGTATAGTAGACTTGCAAATGATCAGGTAGTGTCAGCTGGTATTATGTGATATCTTGGAGATACAATAGCCTGTGCCTCCTACTTACCTACGGCGTTCATCATTTCAGCTAGCTTTTCGTCCATTTGGTCCTCAGCGACCTTGAACTGAGTTATGTATTTGAGTAGGGCACCTTCTCGTTGACTCGTTACAGCCCCTCTCCATTCTTCGTCCTCGTGGATTTCGTCCAGGAGTTGGAATAACGATTTGCTCCCAAACTGGCCCACCCGACCCGCCGCTTCCTCGGCTTGTGGTAGCAGCCTGCGCAGCCCGATCCAATCTGAATGGAGGCAAGCCTGGGCGAGCCCCTCAGCCACAATGGCGGGTTGATTGAATTCGATACCGAATCCTAGATGGATAACCGGGTGTAACAGACCTAGATCGGCAAGCGTGTTATATCTTATTAGTAATCTTGGGGCATCAGTAGGAGGGAGGGAGCAGAGTAGCTTGGATCAACTGCCTACCAGTAAACATTCGCAGAAGCATTTCATTTGCACGTTCGTCCTCCTTGAAAAGATATTCGTTCAACACATCATTGACACCCTTCTCGTCAATTTCCCGCTGGAAAAATGACACAAAATTCGGGAAGTTCTGATTGTTTTGCAGATGTTTCATAAACAGTTTCTTGTCCTGAAGTGCTTTTACGATCGTTTCGTCGACGGGGCGTGCTGGTTTCTGGTACCTTGAATCTCGGTCGTAGGCCCCTTGAATCTGTTCTGCGGTTGCACCCAGTGCAAAGATTGTAAGGATATGATGTACGATGTGGTCTGAATCCTGCGTCAGCAATTTGCAGATCTACAGTGTTTGGTCCGCCCTTAGCCATGGGACCCAAATGAACCAACCGTAGGAACATGAATCGGGGCCCGTTTAGCCTAGCAGTCTTGGGTGTCAACCGGAATCAATATGTCGCAGGGCACACTCACTGTGAAATCCCATCGTGTTATAGATGATGTGATGGCGCTCCATATTGTCCTGTAAGACTTCAGTAACTTTACGGGCTGCGTCTTCATTGACATCCGCATGAAATATTCCGACATCTTCAACCGAGACACTAATCTTGTAAGGAGTTGCCATTTTGTTTCGGGTTGAATGGCGGCTGGATGGCCTTGCGATCAACGCGGATTGATTTCCCGAGGGAGGGAAAATTAGGCTATCAGACTCGATGACAGATGGCTTATAACACGCTGCTTTGGTTTTTGATAGCGCCAAAAGTCTAGGAGAGCTTCCCTGGGGCCGAGGCAAACTGGTGTTCAATGCCAGGCTCGGGGAGTGTTGATGATTTGGAATCCGCGACAGGCTACGTGTACCGCCGAAGATAACTCGTTTCATCAAGCCTAATATCTCGAGACTTGACCTTAAGTGTAAAAGAGACACCAAAGGGGAAATGGAATGATAACAGGTCTTTCGACTTCGATTCTGGAGATGACGATGATATGAGATCGCCGTTGTTTATGAAGATCATTCCATATGGCGCTATTCCTTTTTCGTTCGGAAATCTCCTTTTGATGGTTAGGCTGGGCGGAACTAATCGTTAACTCCGTTGCCACTTGATGTCCAAAGTATGAGATGACAAATGCCTTTTAGAAGGTGATTAAGTTCATTGATCGGGGCTTTGGGGGGTTTGTAATGTCAAAAGCTCCATTTAGACCGCAGGACCCGATGGAGCCTTGCTTCCGACAAGGCTGGAAAATCCCGTGGAGTTCCAAGTCCGAAGATGTGGAGGATCCCCTCTGATCGCTGTCTACGACTGTAAAGAGGGTAAATGAACTTGGCCTCGGTAATTTATGGTTGATTTGAAAACTACCAAATACTACTAGGTAGGAAGTATCATTTGTGACAGTTGTGCAATGGGCTGGTAGCCAACGCTATCTTTTAGAAACTACATCACAGACCGTTCATCCAAACCTATTCAAAAGACGCATAAACGAAAGAGTGGTGCATTTCATTTTTCTCCTCCCTGGGGTGCTTAGATGCAATCAGAGATAATCCCCAATTAGCTCGTTAGTCTTATTTCATATAATATTAGAAGCACCGTTTTGCTCCATTGTATCCAGCAGCCCCTCAAGTTGTAAAGTTTCCAACTTGTCACCAACGCAGAAAAGGGACCCGTCGGTTGTCCCTTTAACCGTCATTCCTTGTGTTTGTCCTTCACCCAAAGGAACACCCTTGCCAGCATACTTTGAGGTAGTCATAACATAGATGGACCGGGCTCCCGCCTCCTCGGCGGTAGATCGTGAGATATCCGAGGGGGCAGTGGGACCTCCTCTTGTCTTATCCTCGCCCCATTGATCGCCCCAGCTTTTCTTGAAGATATCAGTAGAGACAAGACCCGGATGATGGTGAATGAAGACAACCCCCTTGTTATCTGGGTTTTCGGCCAGTCGTTTGAGGCTCACGGAGGTCATGGTCGCGCTGTGGTTGGCGTAGCTTTGCACACTGAAATGTCCGGGCTGCTTTAGCTCAAGGTCATCGAGGTACAGGTTTGCAGTCTCAACGCCCGTGCCGAGAACGTTCACAATCCTCGGCGGGTATTGGAGAGCATCAGGCCTAGATGCCGCTCGAAGGAGGGGGAGCAGGCGTCGGATAAAGATCTGACGACTGTAATATCCCACGGCGGTTGAAAGCTCTAACCCTTCGGATGTTTCTACAATGTGGCATTTTAGCATGTTTGGATGGGTAATCTGCCGCGGTTTAGTAGTGAGTAGAAGGCATACCTTTGCGTCCGAGAAACGGCAAGAAACCAGCAGAAAGGAAAAGCAGGTCAATATGGGTCTCACGGCGAAGAATCTCATCCGTCAAGCGCTTTGTCTCTGCCATTAGAGAAACCAGACCTTCTAGGAAGATCAGATCGGCTACCTTGTTCGAAGCACGCAAGTCATTCAAGACAGGCTGGAGTTCCGCCTCATCTCGACCAATAATATAGGCTTTTAACGGGAACCCTGTGTTGACGAGCTGCGTTAGGGTCGCAAGGCCAATTCCTGAGGTTGCACCGACGAAGACGGCAGTGCGTGGAATAGTAGCGCTTGTCAGTTGGTCATTGGATGCCCTAAGTACTGCAAGGGAAGTCATGATAATCTAGCTGAAGCAGTTTGAGTACTGGGGTGTATTTTAGGAGAAGTAGCCTTGAAAATAATTTGTAGGTAATGAAGTCTCAACAATTAGTGTAATCATGGTTCTCTGGAAATGCGCTCCTTTATATTGATAAAATAAGTATACAATCTTGCAGGTAGGCCCAGATGTGTATGTGTATTACAAACCATAGATCGAACGGACGAAAAAGACGGAAATGTCGGTTTCCCGAGGGCCGAAAGACGGACGGGCGATCAAATATTCGGCTGCCGATTTTAATCCGACTAATTGCCTTGCGGACTGTACAAGGTTCGTATCACAGAGCTTTCACATCGACCAATACTGGTCGGATATACAAGGAGGGTCAATTGGATTCCGCCTGTTGTCCGTTTGTTCATGCTGCTCTCACTACATGCGATTTTGATGCTGGGCAAGGAGGAGCTAAATAGATAGCCACCCAATGCAGGTTTCCGATAAAAGCACGTCAAGAGGACCACTACGCGAAAAAGGTCGTCAGACAGCTAACTTGGAAGTTGGTCATAAAGTACGAAGTAGTATGGCAGTAGCGGGAGATACTAGTAGCCATAAATATTTAGAAAACGTCGTATTTTTGTAATTCACAGAGTCTAAGGCGTGAAAATCTAGTATCTAGTATCTACTAGTAGGCCTTGTTACTCCAAAAAAGGATACATCAGTCGCTCAGTATTATTTAACATCCCCCAATATTAACATTCCCATTTCGTGAGACTATCGGGGATCAATGAACAATCAGGAAAGTGTCACATCCAAAACAATTGTCCAGGTCATCCTTTTTGAAAGTAGTGGGCAGTTAAAATAGGGACTCGGGCAGTAAGTCACAGGTTAAAATACATTGCAGGACATCTCGAATCCAGTCAGGGTAGAGAGATACACTAATTATTCGAGCGCGCAAGCTTTTTACCAATGGCATCAGCACAACGCCTATACATGTCCTCAACGTACTGAACCATGCTCTCGTGCTGAGCCGGATCCGGTAGCACCTCTCCCTCAGCGAACCATCTAAACTTAGTTGACTTGCCATCAATATCCTCCAGTACCATGTTGGAATAAATGTCGCCCGCATCACGGACATCCTCATTAAACACCTTGAAACGGAGCAGATGCTTGACTGGATCGCACACTTCCATTTGTTCACGAACCATGTTGACCCAATCGTTGGCCTCGAAGTGGATGGTGCGAATGGCGCCTGGGCCGTATCCTTCCAGGGATGAGGTAGCGACACCGGGGAACCACAGCGACTCAGCCCCGAAAGAAGATACAATGCCCCAGACTTGGCCTATGGGGGCATTGATGGTGACGGTGACATCGGTGATGATTTGGGGCATGATGATAATGTTTGGTTGATTGTAACTGAAAGTTCAATTAGCTCTGGGATGAGATCTTAGGCGAGGCATACTGACATCGGAATAATTGGAGGAGCTTGCCGAATAATGAAGTTAATAATTGATTGTTCTTATTTTAGGGATGACTATGCACCTGACTCTAACGAGGAATTTAATTCAATTTATACTCCTCCTTTCCAATGCGAGGAAAATTCTGGAAAGCTTAATTCAAGACCCAAGTATGATATTACTGACACCGGCCATGCACAAAACTGGTTTCCGTGACATGAGGCATCACGAAGACGATGAGCTTCTCCCTTCTATCTGGCAACAGTTTGAAGCTCCATTCAGCATTTTAAGGGGACTGTTAAGCAAATGCTTACCTCAGCCCGAATCGGACGGACGGACGGACGGAATGCCGGACAGAACAGGAGTTTCCATCACTTTAATACGTCATCACCCACGCTCAGCAGTTCTTCACTTTCCGTCCAGTGTTCCGGCCTAGAGGCAATCCAGTTGTATTTTCCGACCCTATCGCCATGGCTACCAATGCTATCGTGGGTGAACGGCGGGCGGTATGTGTCTTCTCCATGCAGGGTCTTCGGGGTCTGTGGCGGAATCCAAGCATTCTTGCCAAGAACTGTGTGCCACGGCTTAATAGGAACTGATATGAGCCATAGTGTGACTTTTGCTTTTCAAGAAAGGTTTGTTAAATTATTACGCGATGCCCTAAAAGCTCGGATTTGATCATGAACCCTCCTCGCTGTCTGCTGCGTTATCATGAAGCCCGTTCAGCTGTTGACTTCAGGGTTTTAGATTAAATGCGATCGGCAGTTCCCATGCGCCAATTGCCTCGATGCCCTAGTAGACTGCCGCAGAGATCGACCTAGGAAGAGTAGGCGGCCAAAGGGATCTCGGTAAGATTTTCAGAGTACTCATTAATGACTACGCTCACGTTGTTTAAGCATGGTTTCTATTTCTGACAGAATTGCGGCGCTTGAATCATCAGTTGCCGGTCTCCCCTCTAATGATGGCACAAGTCATCATGCGTCAGTGACCAGGATACCCGAGATGGAGACGGCTGCAAATGACAGCAGTAATGCCTCTTATACCGGGCAACAAGACACAGAACGTATCGAGAGGCGACAATCGAATCCATCGACTACCAACGTCAGAGATGGCTTGACCCAGCAAACCTCCCAAGGTACTCGACTCCTGCAGCGAGAGCTTGAGTCGAATCCATCACTCGGGACAAGGAGATCTCGTGTGTTGAGGGAGGCAATTGACTTTGTCGGTCGCCTTTCTAACATATCGAACCCGTACTTTGCAACTGATGCTTTCGATATGTCTGGGCTCAGGGGTGGTCATGAATTGCAAGGCTTTCCGCCAGAGCTATTATATATGATGACAATGGGTGAGTTTGTCGATGTAATACGATACATGGTTTATGGCACTAATCGGGAATCCCAGACACTGAGCCGAACACCATGAAACAGTCGTTCTGGCCAGACCATGTTTCCTTTCCGACGTTGGAAAGAATGTGTCTATCCCTTGTAGAAGGGAAGGAGGGCCAGCAAACCCTTACTTGCTACCGTGTTTGCGTCTATCTGAAAGCTGCCACGCTGCTTTGCCGACTCCCAAAGAAAGATCGGAGTGAGCCACTCCGAAGGCATCTTGAACAGAGCAAGAACCAATATGAACATGAGATACATAAGGCCCTCTCTGAATTAGACTTTCTTGCTCCTCCAAGTTTGGTTCTCTTGCAGGCGTTTCTGTCGGGTGTATGTCAAAACACCCCCTCTCTGTTCAAATCCATGAATACCGTCGGAACCATCCATACTAATTTGACTCACTACCAGGCACTATTCATGCAGAATCAAGGTGACATGTCCCGCAGCTGGACATTGACAGCTTTTGCGTCTAGAACCTTGGTGTCTTTGAATTATCACACAATTGACACACATCTGCCCTCTGATGTAACTAAACAGGACATATCTGGGGCACTCTATACGTGCTACTATCTTGACAAAATGCTTAGTGTCCTTCTTCTGCGGCCACCTTCACTTCCAAGCCTGAAAATAAAGCCAGCAGACTTGGTTCTTTTGAATCCCCATCTTCCTCTGACCGCGATTATCAAAGTCATGGTTGAGTTTGCACAAATCCAGGAAGGTGTTATAGATATACTCCTCAATCACATCGAGAAGAATGCCCAGTTCGCTGCTATTCATAAGCTTGTACGTGATACGTATGATATACACACATTAATTGAGAAGGTAAGCAAGTCGAATATCCCTACAACAAACATGCCAGAGTAACAGACTCTAAATAATTGCTCTCTAAGCACAAACATCAATTACCTTTTAGACACACAACCTATGAATGGGCTGCCATCGAGTTCGGTTATTATGCCCTCCTCACCAGTGTTTTGCACTTGAATCAGCGCCTTCAAGGTCAACTCAGCCGGGACGAATGCCTGAAGGCCTCACGACAGTCGCTCATACGCCTCAAGAAGATGCAGGACGAAATTTACATGGACGCTAATTTCCTGGATGAGTATCCATACTTCCTCGCATGGTAAGTTCCTTCACCCGTGGTATTTAATACAACTTATCTAAATCTACCAGGACACTATTGTTCTACCCGCTAAGTCCATTTTTTGTTCTTTTCTGTAACGTTGTGTGTTCAGCCAATGTTGATGACTACGCATTGATGGCCGCAGTCACCAAAGGCATATCCCGCTTTGTAGAAAGACATTCCTCCATTGCGGAACTACACAAGTTATTCTCAGCCTTCCTGGACTTGGTAGGCCCTCTCATGAATAGTCGCGCCGAACCCTCGCTTTCTCAGCCTAATTTGCAGGCTGCGCTTCCGGAAAGCAGCTTGACAGACATAACCAACATGACTCAATACCCCCCCGCAATAATCAACAATCCCTTTGGCTCAAATCCAGCTCAAGTAGGGGGAGGCAGCTTGCAAGATCAAAACATCGTCGGCCAGGACGGCCAAATTGCGGACAATGATATTTTCCGAGACTTGTTGGATTCTCAACCGTGGCTGGGTTGGATTAGATCAGATGCCTTGACGGATCTCCCTACTTCCAATTAGCCATTCGAGACATTTTGTATAATCGATGTTCCTACTAGATTGTACCAACGTATCCCAAATACCATTCCCCGAGGTGGCATAGAGAATACTGTATTCTCAATAATGACGGCGCAATGTCATTCTCCGGGGAGGTCTACCACCTCTATCCAGAATCTAGTTGGCAGATGTTCTTTGGTTTAGTGATATTGATAGCGCCCGTGTAAGTTGCCTCGCGGTAGAGGGCAATATAAATCTGATTTACCTATTAAATTTTGGACACGTCCCAATGAGCGGGGCAACCGAACAAGGTAAATCAAAGTGAGTTATTGGAAGCGAAGTCAAGGGAAATCATAAAAGATTTCCCCTGTTGTCCCCCGGAGAGGTATCAGGCACCCACGGCGCTTATCTCGCAGAACAAGAGTGCCTGTGATTCCACAGCCTCTTGATCATCAGCCAAGCGGCCAAATGTGCAACCGCGACCCAATCATTCTTGGCCAGGGAAGTTGGTCACTTAGCACCTAGACGCCTTGATTGGGTACAGAACGGCTGTCATTCATTCCCCTGAGGAAACTGGGGCTGAGATTGGGCGCTAAGGATTCAGCAACTCTCGTTCTTCCGGCCTGGAGGGAGCAATATGATTGGTACCTTGTTTCCTAGCAACATTCTGCCCGCGGGTGCAACGTTTGGGAGGGATAATGGACTCTCGAAGGATCGAGTGTTTTGAATAGTTACATGAACTTGTCGAGTGCCGTGAAGCTAATACTTTCTGGCTCTAAGAATGAAGGACAGTCCGGTATCCTGGTGTATTTTCTGAAGGGTTTGGATTCGCTCAATAAAACTACGCCTTAGAGATGGCTATATAGCGACACGTAGGACAGCTTTGATTCTCGCCCGTCGCAGAGGTCCGTTTTTCAAGCATGCATATCTACCGGACTATATCCCATCACTCATTGAACCAGGCCGGCGCACTCGCAATACCCTCGCTAACATCTAGTGCAAGTACGAAGCGACAGGTAAAATTGTACGCGGCGACGGTGGCGGTAATTTCCACAATCTCCTGTGCGCTAAAACCAACTTCCTTGAGCCGGTCAAAAAGCCCCCGTGGCACCTGTACGCTTGTTGTCATGGCATCGGCATACTGGAGGACTGCCCATTGACGGTGGCTTAAGCGCCCCTTCCCCGTCGGCTTACGGTCTTTGATAACCGCGATCTTCTCCTCACTCATTCCTTCAATCTTGCGCAGGATATCTTCGTGGGGCTTCCATTCGGTCCAGGCAGTGTTAAGTCGGCATGGTCGGCAAATGGCGATCTCTTTGATATCCTCACTGAGAGACGTCTGGGTGCGAACGGCGCCGAGGAGTGAGCTCCAGCCTGGAAATAACAGGATGTCAAACCGGAGTGGGGAATATGAACTATTATGAGCATGTAGGTTTGAATAACATACCATCTGCAACTTTGGGGGCGTGTAGGAGCGTACGATCGATACCGAGAAGTCCCGATGGGCCCCGGCGTGCCCTTATACGATCACAAACATTTTCGTCCTCCTGGGAAAGGTTCCGAGGCGGGTCTGGAATGTATTCGAGACGCATTTCGTAGAGTGAATGTGCACAGCGTAACCTAAAGTATGACTGCTTCGCAGTGCACCTGGAAAATCACCAAACAGGGATGCACTAATTATATGGCATTTATTGTTCCACATAAAGGCCGGCCGGTGACAGTTATGCACCGTTGGAGATCGGAGCGGGTTCTCAGCACTTTTCATGTCGTGGGAAGCGTGTCAAGCCTCGTATCCAGATACAGGAGTAGTTACTCGGTGAGATGAATTAATTTACAGCTGAGAATGCGACCCTCCAGAATGAGGGGCCTCGCTCTTGAGTTGGAAAATGGGGAATGGGGTAGTATTTCCCATCGGTTCCGACAGCCTATTCGCGGGGACCTAGCTCGGCACCGAGCTATCCAAAGCAAGGCTCCTTGCCTTCGCTCCTCTATTCTGCAAAGTAGAAAACTCCACCACGAGGAAGCTTAATGCCCTTCGGCTGACCAAGCTCGCTGACGATCTCTATTTCCCCCCACCAGCTACTTCATCGACCTACGAGGTTAATATTTCTTCGCCCAAACATACTAAGCTCTAAACCTATTCCATCGTCGCCATTTTATCCGGACCTCAAGGACAAGGTTGTCTTGATCACCGGGTTCAGTCAACTCGGTAACCTCGAGTCTTGCCAGCTCCTGTCGGTTCCAGAAATAAGGCACAATTAGGCGGGGGGGGGGGGGGGGGGGGGGGGTAAAGGAAACCCCCGCCAATGACTCATCCTATCGAGACCGCCTTGGTGGGGAAGATAGAGAAGATCCTGATCAAAGTTGAAAATCACCTCAATTTCTGTCTTCTCATCGGAAACTCCCCCGTTCCCCC